>SJJU01003888.1:0-19605 GCA_012932125.1 Conopomorpha cramerella
ACCTACATTTATAGTTCGTGCATTTCATGAATGCGCGCGGGCCTTAGATGTGTGAGTCGTATATGGACACACTAGTTGACAGTTCAAACGAATAAAACTGCCACACACACATCTAAGGCCCGCGCGCATTCATGAAATGCACGAACTATACTTCAAAATTGGGTTGCAAAACTTGACCCGAAATAAAATTATTTTTTAAAGTTGACCAAAACCTTTAAAAACACTTCACGCCTTTCATTCTCATAGCTAGGTAAGCAGAAAACTTAATACATTTTAGTCACGGGAGAAATAGATGCCTTTTCTGAAAACTGTTATAATTAAAATTGTGTTATCTATTTCGCGGGATTTCACGAAATGTGTTTCTTAATAATGATCTTTGGCGAAAGGGACCGACTTTAGGTGCTCTTTTATGAAGAAGCTCGACGTGAAAGGTTTTGAGACCGTGAAATATATCAAACAAAGACATAATGGTGCATCCTATGGCGCAAGTGTCAAAATGTTACCTTGGTACCTCAGGGGGTTGCTATGTTAAGCTACCGGTTGGCATGTTCAGTTAAGAAATTCATTGCTATGTTATTTTCTTAGTACCGTGTATAGTTATAACGAGCCTATGCATCGGTTGTCGTTTAAAAACATCGATGTGTTCCCAAAACCGGATATAGGCATCATAATCAGTGGAATAGGGTAAGGGCAGGGGATAACTTGGACGTTTGTCAATTGGAGTGCGACATGAGGCATGGAACGTTGAATTAAGTCAGGTTCATGAAAAAATACCTACACGTGAACAACACTACATGAACCAGTTGATCAGGGACACATTTGAGGCCTATGCCGCAGCTTTAAATTAGTAAAAAAGATTTTTCGTAAAACTGTAAAGTGAAAAAGTTTTTTCATCGATTTCAAAAAGCGAATCTTAAGTTCCCATTCACGAGAAGCATTTCCAAAAGCAATGTCAAGTACGGATAAATATGGCAAAAAAAAACATAAATGAGGTTTTCAAGGATCAATGGAAGGGTCGTTACCCAAATAGCGCCTATTAGGGGACTTGGCTCCGATCAAGCTCAAGTATTATGGTTCCTTTATAGTACGAGGTCACACAGAAAATGGAAGATTTTTCACTAGAAGAAGGGAAATTAGCTAGATAACATTACGCTTTATTGCAGCGTCGTTCGTCTGAAGGAGTAATTCAAGTTGTTGGGAAAGTAAATTGGTTCTAACTAGGGTCGGGAGGAGCAGAGCGGTTAGAAAGAAACGTCGCGCATGCAAATCTACTTAGGAGATGGAATGGTAAACTTTTCCTTCATCTTGGGTTCGGAAGTTGTGGGTTCACATTCATCATTTTTATTAGCGCCCCAACTAATAATTTATACAATATGCAACTCATTGAAGCTATTTTGTCCTACATTTGATATTTTCTTGATTTTTGCAAAAGACAAAACGTTACTAGAAAAAAAAAATACACTTCACGCCTTTTAATCCCACAGCGGGGTAGGCGCTAATAGACTAACTAAATAAATATCTTATTAAAATGCATATCAATTATTAATCTGTCTAAGGCAGACATTAGACGCTCATGCAAGCGTCATTCAATTCCATCAGTCATGATTTATGGAATGACTACCAATTCAAACATCATTCACTATATTAGACGATAGGAAATCCGTCAATTACAATCATGACTGTGGTAAAACTGAGATCAAAACGTATCGTCTAATGTCTGCCTTAGAGATATTATTGGTGAGAACTGTTTCTTATACACAGGATGTTTTAGACTTTTTTTCTCCTCTCAGGTAAGGTATATTGATTTAAGATAATTAAATGTTGATAAAAGTCGATCTTTGTCTCACTATCATCGAAAGATCCATTTAGTCCGATGGTCGATTAAAGTAAACTTTAGCGTGCCTTTCAATCCACTGGTGGATCGATATAGTGGACCCTACTGGACGGAGGGGAAATAAAGAAGAATCCATCTCATCTAGATTTGAAATACCATATTTCAACTTTAAAAAAGCCATCAACATTGGTAAGCCAGTGGAAAGTTATGAGGTAACGAGCATAAAAAAACACAAATGAATTTTTGAAACAACTTTTCTGAAGTCGGTTCTTTTTTCATCTTGTATCGGTAATGTGTTTAATATTAAGATATTGGGTTATTATACACGTAGTAATAACCTTACCCCTCCCCCTCCTCCCCTCCTCTGAAAACCTGCAGATAGCTCGCGTGGATCTGGGGCGGTCGTAGTGCGTGGGCCATTCTAAGTACCCTTAATGGCTTAGAACCATGTAACGTAGCAGTGGTCACTTACTTACGTAATGTTTTAGTGGGTGCGAGTACATAACACCGTTGTCCCCGACACTGGTGGAGAATATATCGATGGTCCCTATTAAGAAAGTCGGATCTACAAAACAAAAGAGAGAAGATAGTTTTGGCTATTAAAACTAAACTACTTGTGGTACATACTTCTTTACAACAGCTTATAAACTCTGGTAACTTTACGTGATGTGATACGTATAAGTTTATTACTGAATCATTATTATTCTTAGCTCATAGGCAAGAATTGTGCCCTTTCTCCTATTAGTGGTTGTAGCCGCAAAACTCTCGTGAGCCAATCGACGGCTAGAAGCCAAAGGATAATCCCACAGGAACAAAATCACAAACGATTTATTGTCTTTAAACTAGCTTTTTCATACAATCACAAAACCGACACTAAAATTTATAAATTGACACAAAAATAACAATACAAAAATAGATGTCACAAACAAAGATAAAAAAGGCTTTAAAAAGTATGTATAAAACAGCTCTGGCACAGCGGCAGTATTGAATACTGGTGTTCCCCGCTATATAAAGGCCTATATATGTGCTTCACGGCAACGGTTTGTTAGTTACATCATGCAATGAAACAAAAAATACAACAGTTTTATTACCTACCAGACTAGCGCAGCACTCACGTTAAATAAAACGCATACAAAAATACGATAAATAAATGTTATTTAAAACAACAGTGTACATTGAAACATTGAAACATCCCATGTACAAAGTGAATTATGTTTCAAATTGAAGCACTGAATTGCCTGCATTTTAATAAACGGTATAAAATATTCGGTAAAATCACGACCTTTGTGGCACTTTCATTGTAAAATTTTGCTGCTTGTAATTTTAAGCTCAGCGGTCACTGCACACGCCAAAGACTATAATTTTTTTTGGTAATTGATAATAATGTAATCGGAAAATTAGCTAGCGGTGTTCAACATTAGACTAGAGGTAGATGCCATGGTCCAAATTTATTTACAAAAAAAAAAACTAAGCTGTTTAATTTAATTTCAAAGGTAAACATAACAGTTGTCTCGGCAAACATTTGTTTTGCCACGGGAACTCGCCTTTGTACCCCATGTATTGGATAAAATTTAAACCTGCCCTGAACTTCCACGTGCAATTCAAGAGCATTAGCCAAATCGGTCCAGCTGTTCTCGAGTTTTAGCGAGACTAACGAACATCAATTCATTTTTATATATACATATAGAACATTTATGATATTATCCCATTTTAAGATTTAAAACTAAGAGAGATATAAAGATTTAATTTTCAAAATATTCTATAAAAGAAAGATAAATTAACATTTACCACAGACGTCCTCTCAGTGTCACCCAACCATGAATCAGGCCACAACGAGTGTGAAATTGTGCTACTTTGAGTGCAGTCGTTACGAGTTGGGTGAAACGTTTAATATCGCTGTCTTTATCATCTCGTATCCCAATGAGTGGGAGAGCAAGACACTTCAGACCCAATTTTTGGGACTCACGTACAGTCGGTCAAAATTCTGCTCTGCTATCGACTCATAACTGATCATTAAAGTACATTTTTCACTATCGCAATAAAACAATTGATGTTTAAGTAACCCAGGAACCACATACAAAGATTGTTACAGGTTTACCGAAAAAGGCGTATTTATTATACTTGATAAAAGTTATAGCGTCTGTGGTCCAGTTGAATTGACTTTCAATCGGGAGGTTGCGTGTTCGAGTCCCGCTACTGGACGTGTGCCAATAGGACCCTTTTTTCTGAGTCTATGTACGCAACTCAAAGCTGGTACGGTGAAGGACAACATCGTGATGAAACCCGCACACCACAAGTTGTGTGAACCCTATAACGGCGATAGGCACAATTTACTTTGAAATGGGGAATTTTCTTTGACGTGTTTCTGACAGATTTTCGGGCGGAGAACTTTCATTACTGTCAAACTTCTGTCATTCTTTCCAAATAAAGTTTGACAGTAATGACAATTCTCCGCGCGAAATCTATCAGAAAAACGTCAAAGATAATTCCCCATTGGCTCTGTCTACCTTTGGCATTGAAACGCGTGAAGTTTATACAGTTATAAAGTAATTAAGTTGAACTTGATATATCTTTAGTTATTCAGACATTACAGTAAGGCCCTAAGTGTCATAAAAAAGATAGTCCATTTTACTACCGTAAATTTCTACAAGAATGACTACGGTCCTATAGGTAAACAATTTAACACAGCGCCGTTATATGCAGGGTGCAGACGAGAACTGACTGGGGACAGTGACAGCTATCTGTCAAAAAATGATAGTATTATGATTAAGATAAACATCACGATTACTTAATTTGGGGCGAAATGTCAATAATCACCACGCTCGGCAGGCGGGTTGGCGATAGCAGTGATGTTGTAGTTTAACTCACAGAGAGTGCCTCTTACGACTCCCAAGACAGAAAAAATAGTTTCACTAACGAACAGCTCTGCGGTCTCTCTGTTAAATTTGTTTGCCTGTAGTTCTGTTCAACATTGTTCTTCAATGACCGCTGACCTTAAAATGTATAAAAGGTCGTATCGCCTTTAACGACAGACGGGGCCTGTATTTAATGACCCACACCGATGTTGCACCGTACAATGTTACGATTTTAAAACAAGCATCGACCCCGCACCCACCATTTACTATCCTACGGCATTAAAACAACAAACACTGTTTGAATAAAATATTTATTTAAGGGGACGTCGTTTTAGTCTATAAAGAACTAGTTTTATTTTACTAAAATATACTAAGTTGGTACGTATTTTTATTGTATGTATTTTTTAAGCCGGCGAATAGAATACATGTGTCACCACCCCAGCCCAACTTTTCCCGTCGTGGGGATAGTAAGAAGCGACCGGGGGAACTCTCCAGAGAACGGGCAGCATCGCTCTCTGTGAGTTAAACCAATGCCAACTCGCCTGCAAAGCGTGGGGGGATTATGGACATTTGCCCCAATTGATCATGGAAGTCATTGGAGGAGGTCCTTGTCCAGCAGTGGACGACATGTGGCTGATGATGACGATGATGATGATATATTAAAGTAAAACCGCATCAAAAACCGTTGCTTAGTTTTAATTATCACTACATAGTATATAACAAAGTTGCCTCCCGCTGTCTGTCCCTATGGATGCTTAGATCTTTAAATCTAGTCAACGGATTTAAATGCGGTTTTCGTGAGTAGACAGAAAGATTTCAGAGGTAGGTTTATATGTATAATACATAGACTGTTATATAATGTACTAGCTTTCCGCCCGCAGCTTCGCCCGCGTGGACTTCGGTTATATTGCGGTATAAAGGACAACTATAAGATAACTTATCTTCCTACGGAAAAATGTAAGATTCCCTCGGGAATATATTTTTTTATAAAAAGTACCCTATTATTTAATCCGGACTTCTAACTTTACCTATGCAAAATTTCGAAGCAATCGGTTTAGTAGTTACGGCGTGAAAGCGGAACAAACAAACAAACAAATAAACTCACTTTCCGATTTATAATATTAGTATGCATAAGGATATTAGCTAAACAACGTTTGCCGGGTCAGCTAGTTGATTATATGAAAATGTCTATAGACAATATTAAAATGAAATCTGAATAATTAAAACAATTTGATTGACAAGGCAATGATTGAAATCAGTATTTGCACCTGGGTGCAATAATTATCAAACATTCGGAATGTCCCAATGTGTTTGCAATTTCTATAGTGTTTGGTTAATTATACAATTTCGTGTACAAATTCGATTCGCTTTTGATTGAATGTAACCGGTTTTCGATACCTCTATGTATTTGTGTTGGTTATTTTGTTTTTACTAGTTACGAAATGAGGTTTTAGGCATTTCATACAATCTATAACACCCTCTATTTAGTGACGCCTTCCACAGGATGGGAATAAAATGCGCCCAGGCTGTTGCTCTTCTCTTGGTCGCCTCTTAAGACCCCACCCTATTGGTGACACATGTATTCTATTCGCCGCCACCACACGGCTATCTATGTCCATGTTACATACATAATTATAGCAAATTTCAATGAATATATCTAAAATGATAGGCATTACAGTCTTCCCTACTCACCCTCTTCGATTTATGTTAAATTCCGTTTGAAGTAGAATATAATTAGAACGGAATTAACATACACGAATATTATATGTTGATCGTTCATTGCAGATGGCATTGTTGTAATTACAATTTCCCGAACGTCTTTAGGCAATATGCGTGGGCAAAATTCCCTCGGAAACTACCACTCAATCAACCTTTAGTAATATCAAGAGTTATAATACTAAATTACACGAAATTTTGTCTTACACACACTGAGTTACTTACTCTCGGTAGAGTAGGGGTTACAGTAGAATATCTAAGTGAAAAGTTAGTTGTATTTTTAAGGTAATACACACATCAAAAGGGTCAGGAACATTTTTAGCTCTAATAAAAAACATTTATTTAAATCAAATCTAATCTTCTGGATTGGTTTCCTACCTAATTCCCCATGCCTGTATCAATGGCTTATCACCAGATTTTGAATAAATTATGAATGAATTTAGTTTTTGTAAAATATAATCTAGATTGCAATGTTATAAAATGTACTTGATCCCTAGACACTTTTGATAAATGTCTAATAACAAAGTAGCAGTCGTTATTTTAAGAGAAAATTTCTTTGAATTGTTACTAAGTGTGCACGTGTAATGTGAATATCAAAGATGTGAAAGGGATAGTAATGTGGGACTGTTTCCATGATATGAATACGTTGCTGTTTTTTTTTGTAGAATTGATTTTCTCTAGCGTTATTATATATTCTCTTACGAATAAAAAAAAGCAAAATACTCGTAAATAACTACTAAAGAAGACAGAGTTCATCAAGAAATGACAAAATAAGCAATGTAGGTATCCATATAGCGATTTTTCGTATCTTGGTTATTTTTGGTAGCTATCTGGCCAATTCATTTGAATTAAACGTGTACTAAATTGTAATCCAGAATAAAATAAGCATTGTTATGCCAGATTTATGGACACGGCAAGCATCACAGTTTTTCATAAATAAATGACTGTTACTTTGATTGGACACAGAGAAAGAATTTAATACAGAAAACAAGTGAAATATCTTCTCTTTTTCTTGGAAAAAATATGTGTTAACTTACCCATCTCGTTGTAAGTAGGTACGACGCCTCCACGCGAACTTTCAATTCAGTATCTAGCACAGTAATTGGCAATTTGAAAGTCATTGGTGCTATCGCGAGCTTACGCCCCCGATAGGTGTCTAACGATAAAAAAAAGGAGAGGGCGGGCATTAATCACAGAACTTCTTGACAATGGAAAAATCTTTTCAACATTGAATTTTATGAAGTGGAAATATCGGTGTCGTGGATCTCTCTCGAAGTTTCTCGCGATAACGAGGTCAGGCAGTGTCACGGGCCACGATGCTCTGAAGGCAAAATCTGTCACCTTTCACGTGAATTCTCACTATGAAATCCTGTGAAAGCGTTTTATGTGTGTGCATCAATTTCCTTTCGCAAACTGAAGGCGATTTCCGAGCTGGACATTCTGAACTAGGTATTGCCAACTCGTGCGATATCCTTGCGTTGAAGCTTTCGTTTCCGGGTGCTGTCATAATAAATATTGTCTGTAAAGTATGGTGAGTGATAAGAGAATGGTAAATAATTTTACCGTCGTGGGGATCGTAAGAGAACCCTCCAGAGGACGGGCAGCAGCGCTCTCTGTGAGTCAAACCACAACACCACTGCGATCTCCAACCCGCCTGCCAAGCGTGGCGATTATTGGCATTTCCCCTCCAAATGATCATGAGAACCATTGGTGGAGAACCTCGTCCAGCAGAGGACTTCATGTGGCTGATGATTATGATGAGGTACAGTAATTATTTATTAGTAAAGTACTAAACTTTAACTAAGACGGTACGTACTTGTCATAAGTTTTGTCGCATATCGAAATTATAAAGACGTAATTTCACGACCATATTACGGTACCGATAGCTTCGAAGATGGAATATCTAATTAAGAAGATTTAATATCGTTTCTACGCCGCTTTAAGAAATTATTACTTTTATCTGTTTATCATCATCGTCACCACATAGGCCCACTGACGTCCACTGCTCGACATAAGTCTCCCCAAAGGCGTGCCACGACGGTTTTATCCATCATCGTCATAATATTTATCAACCCATATTCGTCCATTGCTGACATTGACCAGTAGGATAGGCCTTTCCAGTTGCACGCTAGTGTGACTTGATTTCGGCTTTTCGCATCCAGTTTCTGCCAGCCAGTTTTATCTATAAAACTTTTCAAATGATATACTCGTAAATACGATCCACGAAACAACAGCTTTAAGCTTTTCGATGATTTACGGCGTAATTAGGCTTCTAGAATATTTCGTAGGTAGTTATATCAAAGGTTTCCTACACGACATTGTAGGGTACACATACGCACATTAAAACCCTCGTACAACTTTGATGTCGCGCAGTCGGGCAAATATTTAGGTAATTTTGTCTTTGAGTTGTGTGCGACTACTGTCTTCGTATTAATTGAACGGAATCATTTAATTAGCGTGTAAACTGTGTTCTGTTCATAAAGATATGTAAATTTGAGACTGAATGGTACTAAATTTTAATGTTATAGGTATGTCAAATAGTAGTAATTCAATTGTGAGTTACGCCCTTTATACGGTTGAGGGTTCGGCGGTTCGTCTTTTAATAATAACTAGTGGATGCCCCGCGATTTCATTCGCGTAGTTTTAGTATGTCATACAGACAATAGCACCCTCTATATTGCACTAAGTTCCACAGGAATCGAAGCATCCTATGTTATTCTCCTGGTTCTAAGCTACGTTCCCATCAATTTTCTGCCTAATCGGTTAAATCGTTCTTGAGTCATAAGTATTGTAACAAACCCGTCTTTGTTTTATATATATAGATTATGACATCTCGCTGATGTTTATCGGAAAATGTTGCCTATTCTAAATAGTATTTTTTTAAGTAGATACGTTCACGAAAAATGGTTTCAATGTAAAATACTAGGTTGCTTAAGCAGAATTATTATTTTTAGCTATTCTTCTGATTGGTATCATATCATAAAAGTAAGGTGATTATTTTTGACATTTAATTCGGTTCAAATCCCAGACAAAGCAAGTAATTTTTTTAAATATCATTAAGTCTTCTTTGAGCCAAATTCACTATCTACTTCCCCTTTAAGTACGTCTCATAAGTTTGGGGCGCCCTGTATATTATTATTATAAATTGTTATATATTCATGAGAATCGAGCCGAAGGCCAATTGAACTCAATGTTGATTACTTTACCGTTGAGTCGCAATGGGTCTTTATTATTGTAAAAAAACGAAAAGTAATGAAAACAGTGCTGTGCTGCATAGCTTAAACAAAACATAAACATTGCACAGGTATTCTGTATAATATTTGGGTCTGTGTTTCCTGCGCACTATAGTCTGGAGATCTTCTAGTCACGAGTAAATAGGCACTTAAGAAACAAGTGTGCTCCGTCGTAGACCACATCGCTGCTTAACATCAGGCAGGATGGTGGTCAAACGCTTATATTAACCCTTAATCAGACAAGGTTAGGTGTTTTTCTGGTGGATTTTGAACTCTATTGACGTTTATTATTCTAATTACCGACTCCATCACATAAACCCGGGTGATGTTTAACATGAAATATAGCTTTTAAGTACAATGTGAAATATTGTTTACTGTTAAAATAGGTATGTATGCGTCCTGTAGTGTTACATACACTATGTGATTATTCTATGATAACTTCTCTGAAATCTTTAGATAATTCCAGCGAAGACATTCAATAAGGTTCAAAGTATTGGTCAAGTAGCATGTATACTAGCCTTTGCTTGATTAAGGGTTAAAGTGCTTAAAAAAAAAGATATTACTTTATGTCAACTTGAAGTTCATTCGCTTTTAGAGTGTAATTTACTTTGTACTTCCATCCTTCACCGTGTCATACTAAACGAGGGAGATAGAACTACAAAATAACAGGCTATCAAGTATATTCTAAAAGCTAGGGATAAGAGTACGACGGAAAACCTTCTCGTGTCGCGGTAAGAAGCTTTCTCACCAGGTCAGCTTCTGTATTAAGTTACGATTTCGTTTCTGGTTTAGGAAATAAAAAGAATGAAATTTTTCTTCTAATGCCTACCAATGTGAGATTGGTAGTGAAACAAAATATATAATTTTGTTGTCCTGTTCTTGATCGGGGTCCTTTTACACTCTGTATATAATTATAAACATAAAAAATACCAACGAATTGAGAATCTCATTATTTTTTAAGGTTGGTTAAAATGGGTCGGTTGTAAGAGTTTGTAGGACACATGTGTTGGCGTGTACAGACGTATGGGCGGAATAACCGCCCGCCCATACGTTTGAACCTACTTCAATCGGTACTAACTAGTACTGATTGCAATTATATTGCACCTATGATTATTTTAATTCTTTTGTTCGTGTATGAAATGGTACCTATTTCCATAAAGATTTATTAACTAGATCTAAAAGAAGAAAATATTGGATCTACAAAAAATATCTATCACTAGATTTACTACGGAGACTGTACCACTCTACACAGGTACGTAAGACCAACACACTATTGAATTGACGGTTACCAATATTGATGAAGGTCTTTGAGTCTTTGAGTAAAGGTAACAAGTGGAAACACAGATCCGTGTGGAGTGAGGACTGTGTGGTGAATATTTGTACGTGCACTGTACACTTAATTGGCAATTATATCGGTGTTGCGATGCCGTGGGGCGATTCGGAGCTTCTGAAGTCTGAAATTGATGTTCTGTGTACTTCGTTGCCTACTAAGAGTCGCCTCGTAATATCAGCCGCGTGATTTTAGCTTTTTTAAACCTTGGGCTATTGGATTATTGTAAGGATTTTTATGTCTACACTAATATTATAAAGACGTGGTAACCATTGTTTGTTTGTAATGAATAGGCTCAAAAACTACTGGATCGTTTAAAAAAAATCTTTCACCATTCGAAAGCTACATTATCCAAAAGTAACATAGGCTATATTTTACCGCGAAATTCCCACGGGAACGAAAAAAAGCACGAGTAATACCTCGCGGTACAGCTAGTTTTTAAATATAATGAGATGAAAGCGAAGCATGTTTATTTGGGTATTATTTCCTTTTTATAATATGAGTATGGATATTTCCACATGATACACGACCAACACAGTCTTCATCATCATCGTCATCATCAAACCATATTTGTCCACTGCTGGACAAAGGCCTCTCCAATTTTACGTCGCTGTGATCTGTTTTCGACTTCTCGAATCCAGCTTCTGCAAGCCGTCAGCCGTCATGAGTCCACCTTGCCTGGCGTCCTACACTCCGTTTTTTACCAAGACGTGGTCTCCACTAGATAACTGAAAGAAATGTTGTCCTTCACCGTACGAGCGTTGCGTTCCGTACATAGGCTCTAAAAAAGAATCCCATTGGTGTGTACTAATGGGACCCTTTCGAGTTCGAGTTTCTTTTAGGTTTGAGTCCGGCTACTGGACGTCTGTAGCTGAACTCGAACCCGCGACCTCCCGGTTACAAGTCAAGTATCCGACCCACTGGAACACAGACGCTCATTATTAGGTCAATGCCCTTGTTTATGTCTGTACCTAACACCCAACTTTCTTTTATAATATCTTAATATATAAAAATCCAGTGTCATGATGTTTGTTCCCAATGAACTCTTCACCAAGGCTACCGATATTCACAAAGTTGGCATTTATATGTAACTTTGTCCAATTTGAGATATTTCGTGACATCCACTGCTGGGCGCAGACCACCCTGGAGGTTATACTAATTTTATATTCATATTAATAGTTAAGACAGGACTGTCAGTCTGTCGAGTCCATTAGTAAGATATAAGACAGCTGACCTGGAAAACGTTGTTTTGCTAATATACATTATTATCAATGTTTCCCTGCTACGCTTGTATTAAACACCTCCCTCTAAAATCGCTATCTATTATAGAAAATCGCATGGAAATCCGTTGCATAGTTTTTAAAGTATCTAAGAAAACACAGGGACAGACAGCGCATAGCCACTTTTTTTTATACTATTGTTTTGTTATTAATAACAATTCGATATATAGCTAATCTTGTCTCTGTCAGACGTCGATCAATCCCTGTTGAAATGTCAAATAGGCACATTTTCTTAAGAATGGAATCTCAGCGGCAGTGGCGGTGGCGTTTTGCAATTTTTCCTAAACTTCGTGTTGGTAACATTATATCATGTCAAAAGTTGCGGTGCACCCTAATCCATCACGTGGTGAGGGCGGCGTTCGGGGAATATTATAACCACTAGTAGAGAAGTGGATTGACCGATCGCGTTTCGGTGACATTGTAAAAGTCACTGGTATCTGGTAAACTTGTATGAGAACATCTATCTATAAAAATAAATAAATACACTTCACGCCTTTTAATCCCAAAGAGGGGTAGGCAGAGGCACTTGCTAAAGAAAATACCCACGGTTCACCAAGCGTAGTTAACCCATCGTAACAGGGAGTGAGCCCATCGCCGTTATAGGGTTCACACACCTTGTGGTATGCGGGTTTCATCACGATGTTGTCCTTCACCGTACGAGCGTTGCGTTGCGTACAGAGGCTCTGAAAAAGAGTCCCATTGGTACACGTCCAGTAGCCGGACTCGAACCCGGGACCTCCCGGTTACAAGTCAAGGATCCGACCAACTGGACCACATACGCTCTATCTATCTATACTAATAAAAAGTGTACAGTCCAAAACTGTGCATTTATTCGTTTTACGAGAAAACCAGTATATTATATCAAGTTGCCGTTACAGAAGCCGAATTTCATGTTTTTGGAAAAAATGTCTGTCTGTTTGTCCGCGAATCATGTCAAAACGGCCGGACAGATTTGGTTCATATTTGGCACGCAAATACCTTATACACTGGAATAACACTTAGGTTAATTTTTATCCCGGAATTTATAATATATATTAGGAAAACAACGTTTGCCAGGCCAGCTAGTGTTTAAAATACATCAATACTTATTATATGTATAACAACGTCGCCTCCCGCTGTCTGTCCCTATGTTTTATTTATTTATTTATTTATTTAAATTGCGTTCCACAATGGTATAATAAGGTGTTTCACAAAGATAAGTACATAATACATTGTGGACCCTGTTGGGCACAGCAAAAGTTGGCACTGGAGAGGGGAAGATAGGACTTATACCTACCTGTACATATTATTAGGTATAATATTTCGATAGATTTGATAGTTTTAACTAATGTGTAGGTGTATATGTGTAATTTGTTAATATAATAATATGTGTAATGTAATTTATTATGAAGGAATGTAGGTATATTAAATATTTATAGTTTATCGTTTAAGAATTCATCTAGACTATAATAAGCTTTTTTTATAAGTAGTTTTTTTAGTTCTCTTAGGAAGGTTGTGTTATTACGTTCATCAATTGAACTTTTTGGTAGATTATTATATACCTTTATGGCCATAACTAGCGGACTTGATGAGTGTAGTTTGAGATTTGAGGTGGGAAGGACTAGTTTATTTTTATAGCGTGATATATATTTTTTAGGTAGATCAACTCTTTTGGTAAATAACTCAGGGTTCTTTTTTGTAAAGCTACACAGTTCGAAGATATATAATGAAGTAAGGGTTAGTATTTGGTGTTTAATGAAATGTGGTTTGCAGCTGTCTGTCTGTTTGATGTTTACTAATATTCTTATTAACTTTTTTTGAAGAATAAATACTGATGGTGATTCGGTGCTATTGCCCCAAAGAATTATGCCATAACTTAACCACGAATAGGCATATGCATAATATGTTGATAACGCTGTTTTAAAGTTAGTGGTTCTTTTAATTTCATTTAGTGCATAAATAAATTTGTTTATTTTCCCTGATAGTTTTTGTACATGGTGTTTCCAATTTAAGTGCTTGTCTAAATTAATTCCTAGTAGAGTAAACTCGTTTGCTATTTCTAATTCCTGATCTTTGTATTTTTTTTAATACACTTGTAAAATTACGCAACGGGTTTTCATGCGGTTTTCTTAACTAGATGATTTTAGAGGAAGGTTTGTATGTATAATACATGCACATAATAGCAGGGAAAAATATAAACAAAAACAATTTAGCCGCGTCATATTACAAGGTGCTATTTTATAAGATGATAATATTTTAGGACCAGAATAATATGTAGGTCCTAAAATAAATAATAATCTACGTAAATTTTTCTCTGCTAATGTGGAAGTGATATATTATACAGAATGATGTGTAAAAAAGGCCCTTAAAATATTCCCAACTTTAGGACCTTTGCCAACTCCTTTGACACTAGTACAAATTGTCGACTGTTTGACATTCGGAAGCTCTAAATCTAAGGGCCGGTAAGAACAGATAAGGACGCACATCTGGAATCGATCAGTTAACAGAATTTGGATAGCGAGGTTGGTCTGGAGCCAAGTACAGTCAGCGGCTGAAAATGGAGACAACTTTGTAGCACCCAATGTATGCCTTTGAAACTTTAAAAGGTTTCAAAGTATAGAAGAATAAATGCAGTGCAATAACTTTTGACATTGTTTTATACAATCGTAGCCTTCTATATGACGTCTGAAATTACAAAGTTGTACCTAAAATTGTTACCGCCGTATTCATAAAGAGTTAAAACATTGACTAAGTAGTTGACGTATATCAACCTAGACTGGTTTGTCCGTATTTAGAGTACATTTGACCAGTATTTGAGACCTTTACTAACAGTGCACTAGCGCTGTTCTAACTAACATCATGAATACCACGGTTAGTGTAGAGATAATGACACCTGCATTAGATATACTGTATCGATAGATTATACTGTATCGTAACATATAATATATGTATATCTAAAGACAGTGTAAAAGGACTCCGAGCAATGAAACGTCTTAGGAATGTTGTTGGGTTGCAAAAAATGTTTTCATCTCCATACAAGATAGTGGACAAGTATGGGCTGATGATGATGATGATGATGATGATACAAGATAGAAAATTTTTTGTCTCGGAAGATGACATTTTATATGGCGATTGAATTTTATTTTTTCATTTTTCCGCATTCGGTATAGTAAAGGTTGTTCATATTGGCGAGCCCAATAACGTTTGTAAGACCATTGCTCGATGTCCTTTTACACGCAGTATACGACTTGATGCATCCAGGCGTTATTGACAACATAGAAATACTTAGAATTATATTCATGTCAAACATTTTTGTGTTACAAAATATACAAACGCTCTATCAATTAAAAAAAAAATTCAAATAAACTTTGCTAGTGAAAATCACAATTCTTCATTGACGAAAAGAGACTCATCATCATCAGTCCATACTTGTCCACTGCCTCTCCAATTGCACGCCACTGTGATCTGTTTTCGGCTTCTGGCATCCAGCTTCTGCCAGCCATCTTGCGCATATCATCAGTCCACCTTTCCTAGGTGGAGTGAGTCCTACACTCCGTTTGCCGAGACGCGGTCTTCACTCGAGAACTCGTTTGCCCTCCATATTGGTCATCGGTTCTATGGCCAATATGGTGGTACAATTAGTACAGACGCGCTTTTGACACATCGTGGGTCACTTATGGCACTGCCTGAAAATCAGTCATGCGGGTGCAATCCCCAGCATAATGCTGAGCCAGCTGCCTTTTTGCATCACAAACTATATGTTGTATTGTTTTATTACTTTTAAATGTGTTTCATTTCTCTTTGTTGTTATCATCTTGTAATTTGTTTTGTGTGTTTTTTGTTGTGAATTGTGATGCGAATAAATCCGAAGGAATTATTTCTCTCTCTCTCTCTCTCTCTAGTAAATAAATACTCTCCCTAAGGTTTCGCATCGCGTCGCGGTCTAAGGACGATAAAGACAACGCTACGGGGTGCGATATTTATTTAGCGTAATTTCGTCTATCCAAAAATAAAAAAAGGTTTGTCGATGTCTTAAGGAGGCTTTATAGTGAAATCCCAGCGGTTTTACGCGACGTATGAAACCCACATCAAAATCTGTTGCAATCTTATTTTATTTAAGGGGAATGTATTTTTTCTTTGTATGTTTTTTATTCATTTTATTTTATTATTTTACGAATGTCGTGTGTAATATATTAGATAGGGCGAAATTTATATTGTCACGTGATATAAAAATAATGATTTCCTCCAGTACCTTACTGTAAATGGTAACCCAGGAGAAATGTTTAATAATTAATGGAAGATCGATGTATCACTTGTGAAAGCGTCAATCGTTAACCAAATGTCAGACTTAAAACACTCAAACTGATAATTTTAAAGAAAAAGAACAGACTTCAATCAATACCTACTGAATAGGGGTGAACCTATGACATTATAAAGATCCCCTCGATTTGCCTGGTCTATCATCATCAAACTTTGATTTTCTCATCATGGGCCATCTTTGAAATATTTTCTTTCAAGGAAAAAAATATCATCAAAATCTGTTCATTAACGACGAAGTCATCCGCGAACGCAGTCGGCTCCTACGTCATCAATAAAGTATTTTTTTTTTATTTATATTCAGATTTTCATATCGATATTTACTATAAATTCGTGGACTAAACAAAACAGTACATAAATAATTCATAAGAGCGCATTATTTAAATTATACTTTCATGAAATTTTGTATCTACAATGAATTCCAGATTCGGCTAAGTCATACTAAGAAAACTAACTCCATGGAGTTTCTGTGTAGGTACATTTCAGTTTTGAAATTGGAATTCTATTGTTCGTAGTTTAATTTGAATGAACATAAATAATATTTTTTTCCCAGCGCTTGTCGGTCTAGTAAATAGACTGGATACGAAGTAGTTCTTTTTTTGCTTTCAATTATGTAAGTATTTATTGTAAGTATTCTGGAATTTTTGGCTTCAGTAATTTGTTGGCTCAAATTTACCATAATGTCAAGGTACAGTCTGAATAACTGAATGAATGTTGAATATTTTTGTATATATAAGTTTGGATGGATGTTTGGATGTATGGATGGATGTTTGTCCTTCTTTCACGCAGAAAGTACGGGATGGATTTTGATGAAACTAGGCATTATTGTACCTTATAAAGTAGCATAACATATAGGCTATAAAGTATATTGGTAAAACAACGTTTGCCAGGTCAGCTAGTTTTTTATACACCGGCTGTAGTTTTGTTATTGAGAACTTGGACTAGCAATCGGTAGGTTGTAGGTTTGAGTTCAGCTACTCAGGCTAGTACCTACCCTATCTAGGTCTTCAGAGCCTATGTACACCATTATAATTATACTGAGCCACAATATTCCCACTGCAGGGCAAAGGACTCTCTCCCCTTCTTCCAATCGTCTCGACCCCTTTGTCGTGAAACATCAGCTCGTCACTCCAACGTTTTCTGGGGCGACCACGTCTTCTCATTCCATTTGCTGGGATCCATTCCGTGTCATTTAATTATATATATATTACACCTCTATCTATATCACACCTAATATCTTTTTTAAATAAGTAATGAAAACTGACACTGCCTCCCAAGGAAACCTTGACGTCACAGAGATAGTTATACTGGACTCTTACCGGCTCTTATCCCCTGGTGGCCTCCTCGGAGGAGGATCACGGAAACGATTCTCTTTTCCTTGGCGTGTAAACTAAGACGTATGTATGCCAGTCTCCCCTTACCCCGTTCCTAATAATTCAATTAACAGTTCTTTTCTGAAGGAAAATTTACACTACTTTTGTTCGAAAAAGGAACGGATAAAGGAACAAGTGGGAGTAAACCCCGCTTCGAATTATGCCATATATTCATGGCATTTTTATAAGTGCATCATTTCTGTCGACATCGTTTGTCTAAAACTTTTTGGAATTTTCAAACTACAAAAAAAATATTATCTAGATGTCGCTAGTAGGTATCCAGGGTGACATCTGTCAGTTATATTTAGTAAGTTTTTTATTATTTGTATAGGTTATTAAACCTTCAGACACTTTTTGAACATGTAAACAAAGAATAAAAACATGAACTGTCACCCTCTGTACTGACTGCTTTAAGTTAGTAATTTCGTTGACATTTGTCCCACTAATACATCTAGCGCCATCTGTCATAAGTAAGAGAAACTAGGGCCCTGAAAATAAGCGTTGTTAATATATACCAAGACTACTTCTTCTGACTGTAGAATAATGTTGAGGAATCTACCGTAAAAATAAGTGGTTACTATGTCCTGACATATTTATTTGTTTCCAGTTTTCTACGAAAGCTTTGAAGGAAAAATGAAAATAAGTACATTTAATAAGAAATTACCTTCTATAAATTACAGATCGTATTCCACCTAAGAAGGTTGTTAAGAGCACAAATTAGACATTTCGTAAGCATTTACGACGTAAACATGTAGTGATAGATATATTTATCTCTTTTATTAATAAATAATGAATGGCTGTTCGTTAGTCTCGCCAAAACTCGAGAATGGATAGACCGATTTGGCAAATTTTGGTCTTGTATTATTCGTGGAAGTCCAGGGAAGGTTTAAAAGGTGTATTTCTTCCAATAAACGAGGTACAAAAGTGACTTCCTATGGCACAACAATTTTTGCCGCGACAGCTGTATGTATATAAATCCCGGATCAGCATGGGCTAATGAAGAAGAATGCATCAGCTAGGTTTCTTCCAGGCATGTCATATGAGCGGCCGACTATGGAATCAGGAGATTTAGTTTAGTCAGGCTATGAGCTAGGACTTGTAACGGAATTTTGAACGGCATATTGACATTATAATATTTTTTTTTATTTCACATTCCTGCATAAAATTTCTCTTAAAACTATTGTATGTGGCAGAAGCGTCCTTTCGATCCTAAGGTTCTGTCCACGGCGATGATAAATTTATTTTGGAAGTACGTAAGTATCAGGATCGTCAAGTTCCTTTCCTCTCTCATTTGCTGTGCACAACAGGTACTAAAGTGTCAAAATATATCACTGTATCTATTACTAGCATGTCATTTACAGATTGTAGAATACAAATAATAGTAACTAAAAAAAAATACTCTTCACGCCTTTAATCCCAAAGAGGGGTAGGCAGAGGCACTTGCTAAAGCAAGTACCCACGGTTCACCAAGCGTATTTAAAACCCAACGTGACAGGGGGTGAGCCCATCGCCGTTATAGGGTTCACACACCTTGTGGTGTGCGGGTTTCATCACGATGTTGTCCTTCACCGTCGAGCGTTGCGTTGCGTACATACGGCTCTGAAAAAGAGTCCCATTGGTACACGTCCAGTAGCCGGACTGGGACCCGCGACCTCCCGGTTACAAGTCAAGTATCCGACCAACTGGAC
>SJJU01003889.1:0-47371 GCA_012932125.1 Conopomorpha cramerella
TTATGCTTTATATCAATGTATTTAATACAATTCTTAGTTGAATGACCTCATGTGATGTATGTGAATGTTTCTTAAAGTATTAAATTAAAAGTAACTGCATTAATTCGTGAATAATAAATAAATTAACAACAATAAAATTTTCATACCCACTGTGTTATTACAGACCACAACGTATGAGACACTAGTAAAAAAATCTAGATAATTATGTTTTTACTTTATTAGTTTCTGACATAATTTATTTATTTATTGGCACACAAAACAGAATACAATTAGTACATCACCAAAATTATACAAATGAAAAACTGTCAGATTTAAATCGTATTCCAAAGTATGAGTACACAGAAAAAATATAGCTGACACTAACTAATATTGGTAAGTAAACTTAAAATAATAGACCTAAAATAACAGTTAGGTACTTAAATAAACGACACAAATTAGAGACCAAACTAGGTGCCAAGGCATACCGCAATAACGTCGCTTAGATGCAGCATCGCGAAAATGTATGTTTTTCTTTATAGACATTTTGATACCATTGGATAGATAAAAACATGCGTCATCTGATGGACCAATCACAATAAAGAAAACGGGCAAAACTTTCCGTGGTGCTCGTCTAAATCCACCGTAATTTGAAAATATCGTCTGCATTCTAAGGCTATCGGCAATCTTTCTTTATTGACAACATCGAACAGGATTTAAAGTACCCTCAGGAATTTACTTTGAAACTTTGACGTTAGGAAAAGAAGCTAGTCTTTTAGAAGCAAGAATGCATACGCCCCAGAGACACTGTGGAAAATCCACATTTGTTTTCCTACTTGCGAATTCTGATATTACTATTGTATTTTTACGTTACACTCCTTATACATGTACACCAAATGTTTCGTATGTTCATTGTTACTTTACTATTCTCGTAGTGAGGAGGAGAGATTTTTTAGTAACAAATAAGATATTTTCACCGGGTATATCGGCGCGAAAATAAGCAAAGATGGAGCTAAAAACGCAGCTAATCTTGAAAATGCAATATAAATAGGTACATGTTGGTTAAAAAGAATGCACTGCCACCACTAAATCAAGAGTGTCTTACGGAGGGCCGTAACCGTGAAAAAAGACAAGGCAAATTGCATTGACATTGACAAAACGGCACAAACTCTCACTTCGTCATGTAAGAAGAAAGTTACTGTAGGGATCACGCACCCCATTGCCTGTGTTTACCTTATAGTGATTAGATATACGGTGGCACTGGTAATGTACCACCAGTTTTATTTGAGCTTCTTTAGAGTATACTGTAACATAACATAAGCAGTTTTCTATCGGATATCGCAGTTGCTGCAAACAGAGGTTTTTCAAAGTATTTACCCAAGTTTTTGCTTGTCACGGGGTTTACATATAATTCAAGGGGCCGTGATAAATCTGACTTAATGTCAGGGTGGTCCTGATAAGTGTGCCCAGCAGTTTACGGACCCAGGTAATTCATATTCTAGGGTAATTCATATTCAGGTTATTATAGGAATCCGGGGTTCGGTAAGGTGCCACCGCTCTATTCGCTGTAATAAATTTATCACGGGGGAAAGGTATGCAATGTTCAAAATTGTTTTGTGTATGTTCATAAATTTGTAATTGTTTAATTTAGTTTCGCAAGTGAGTACATATTACACCAATGAATATCTAAGAGGGTTAACTAAATATTGACTTTGTTCTGCAGACGTTTAGCAAGATTACAATTTATTGTATTAAAACAAGACAGGATCACGAGTTGTAAAGAAATGGGTCCAAAAACCCAAGAATTTCACGTGGTCTATTTCAATAAAATAACTTAAAGTACATTCTATAAAATTTGCACAACATACAATACAACATAAACTCACTTCTATAATTCAGAATAGTATATAAAGTTGTAGACAGAGAGAAATGACGCCATGATGATCACTTCTGCATGACAAACTAAAACTATCAAATTACAAAATACATATTTCACTATAATATCACTTACGCTAGCTACCACAGAGAAATATAAGTTATCTATATATACAGTTTTCCGCATTTCGCCACAAAACTTTTTCTTTTAATATTCAAAGTTGTCATTGTTATGTTCCAAGTTAACCAACCTGGCTGTGTTCAAGTTGTACTGATTTAAGGAAAAGTTTGTATTAAAGCACAGTGTACTTATTATACATTGTACATACACTGCAGTTCACTTCTGCACCAGACAAATTCAGTTTCCACCAACAATTGCATATGGATCTCTAATATTTAGGAAATCTTGCTCATAAACAGCTTATAACCGTTTTATGCTGTGTACTGTTTTGGAAGAAACACTGCAATAGTTTGCGTCGTTTAAGATTTTGCCTTTGTTTTACAGTTGCACAGAAACTTGGTACTGTTTTGACTTTCGGAATATATCAGGTACAATCCTTAAGATTCCCATGTGTTTGAGATATTTTGTAAAAATAAAATATGTTTTTATCAAATTGTTCTAATTAAGTTTGAACAGAAAACGAAAAAGCCTTCGTTACCATAAAACTAATACATCTCAGAACTGGTAATAGTTTTAAGAAAAAAAAACATTGAGGAAGTAAGCTAAGACTCTATCTTAGCTTATTGAGAGATATAAATGAATAATAAAGAAATGTCTATTATAAATGTTAACTTGTTGTACTCTACTCGAGAAATTGTAGGTAAGCAAAATGTAAAAGATTTATCATGCCTACAGATAGTCAATATTTTTAACGTATAAATCCTGTACCCGATCATATCCTAGAATCACTACTTACATAACGCCCCGGGGTACTCTACACCACACCAATAAATCTCAAGACCTAATCAATATTTACACAACACAAGTCCTTAGCTCTATGGAAATAAAGACTTCGAAGATTTACTCTTGATAGTAAATGCAGCTTCGACTGAGACAAATCGCGACCAAAACAATTTATATTGTGGTGCAATTGTATCGCAGTCGGCTGCCGTGAGCGAAGTTTGTACTTAGTCTTTAGAAACCTGTTTTGATTTACAAAACTTAAACAGAAGCAAACCAAAGTATGATGAAATGGCTAGAGATGAGAGTGATCTGAAAGTTAACGATGAAACATTAGCCAGTTCCATTGTTCTTGTGGATGATCTTCGATAATGAAATTACGGGTCAGATTTATCAAGATTTCGATAGGTTATTGCGTGTCTTGGATGCTTTTGAGACGTTTACTGGCTTACTATAACATTACACGGTATTACGTCCTGGTATAGTAGTACAGTAGAAGATGTGATTTCTCACCAAATACAGTAAATGTTGAACATTTAATTTCGTTTCACACAGCGAAATACTTCAGTCATGTTTAGGTTAAATAGGTGTATTTTTCCATCTACACAGATTCATTCACCCGTGATTTTGCGAAAACCAGAGGTCCAACAGCTGTAGAGTTAATTAATTAGTCGCACACACTACGGTATGTGGATGTTATGCAGATTTGATTGCTCGGGTCGTGTTAGGATTGAGCGAGTTTCGGTGTAGTGTTGGCTGACAAAATAATGAATTTTGTGTCCCATTAGTTGAGCCACTCTTAATGTATTTTGTGGAAACGTAATATCTACTAGTTATGTTACTTATGGTCAATAAGTTTTTAGAGTTTCTTAGCTCATTTTAGCTTATTAATAGGTTTATAGGCCGACTTCAGGCATAGGCAATTCTAAAAGAAAATTTTTGCCATGAAATCAAATCTAAACAAAAGCAGGTGCACCATAAACTCTTTTATGGCACTAAAATTAATGAAAAAAAAAAGATTAATCTCCAGAGACGCCCCCACTTCAGAACGAGGGGGAGGTGTTGCAATCCCTGAAATCAGCTTTCATTATCCCAAAACCCTTAGTGGAACGATAATAAACCTCTTTTGTTCGAAATTTGAACGAAACATTCTGTCTGTAATGGTGGGGGAACCAATGCTCATATTTCTCTACAATGACTACCCTGCAGAAGGGGAGAAAATGCGTTTTTCAGTTATTTCGCAGGAGAAAGAAAAATAAATGCGAATCGACGACGGCGAAATGTCGACGAAGGATGTGGAGGCTTTGCGATCTCGTGTGACTTAGCACGTCACGCTAGAGATTTGTGCGAAAACGTTGCTGGAAATAGGGGAATTTGAACCGTATATCGATCTCGTATTACGGAGTAACATTACCAACAATACTAACCACTGACGTCTGATTGTCACGTCTCCTAAGATTCGGTGAACCTCTAGTGCGGTATTTTACTTACATTCCTGTGACAAAGCAAAGTAGGTCGGCAGACACTGAAACATTCATATTGGTAAGGAAAATCCAGATCCATAGATACTCATTATAATAAAGTCCTGGCTTTTGGGGCTTGGACAGAAACATGTATACTTGTCCTTAAGGCTTTTGTGATACAGATCGTATGACTGATAGATAAGTACCAGAGAAGAGACTTATTAGTATGACATTATTTTAAGGTATTCATCAACACATTGCGTAAAAAAAATGTTTTGTTTTTATTAAATATGTCAGCAGATGGACAAGATTACAAAAAAGTAACGGCAACAAACTTATCAAAACAAATAACTTAAGAAAACCGCAACGTTCCCCTAATTCTTGTTAGTTTAGGCCGTTCGAGGTTGTAAAACATATTTTAGGAGACAAATAACAAACTTTTTGCAACCAAAAACGATATACATAGAGTGTTTTTGTTCGGTTACAAACTTAGCATGGTAAATCTGTAGATACTGTACAATAATATTTATCAGCACACTTTATGCCCAAGTATCGATGTGGCATAATTTCTTATATTACCTTGGATAATCATTTACCAGCATTCAATATTATTTGTAAAAACCAGTAAAAAAAAGTCCCTTCAGTAAACTTATTAAACTCACGTGCTCTACAAATGGTCTTTTCAGAACCTCCGATTCGGTTGAAAAAAACTTAAAAATACTGTCAATACATTGTGTTGCATATTCTACATCCATCATTGAAAAACTCTATTTGAAATGTAAAGTACGTCTACATGCTGAAACTTTCTACCTTTAACGCGCATTTATTGGATTTGTGTTGAAATCTCTTCTTTATATCTCGATTTATACGACACCTGACATTTCACGAACCATAAACATAGCGTCTCTGATCCTAGCCCATTGTGATAAAGCTGCGGAGTTAAACTGTTGTTTCATTCACACCTTCATAAAATAAATAAAGGTCAAATACTCTGCTCCTTTTTTGGGGTACAGTAGGGCGTGGAGACGCCGAGTATTCCGGAATAGTGTTTATTACAATTGAATTCGTTTTGTGGCGACACCATTAAAAATGTATGTCGGAGATCAATCTATGCTTATAGTGGAATTATCTAAAACTTTCGTGATATCTGTATGTAAAATGACTCAGTGTAATATTTGTACTTTGTACACATACTTTTGCAGTAATGTGATTTTTTTTTGTTTTATATTTATTAGTATTGTTGGGAATAATGGACCTTCATTAATTATAACGTATAATTATATAAACTCAAAGTCCTGATGATTCACTCATCACTGAACCATCAACGCTCAGTCAAACCCTTGGATCCTAGAAAGCTGAAATTTTGTACAGGGGTTCTTTTTATGATGTATACCTAAGACAAAAAAGGATTTTTTCAAAATTCACCCTACAAGGGGTTAAAAAGGGGGTTGGAAGTCTATATGAGAAAATCGGTAATGGAGTTATGGTTCTAAAACTTGGTGGTAGTATTTTTTAATAGAAATGAATAGTGAAACTACGCGAATGAAGTCACGGAGAGTCTACCATCTTACAATAAATCATTTTGCTTTAACACAGGAAACTCAACTATACCCGATTATTTAAGAAATAAAATAATAATTTAAGTAAAGCAATACTATAAGTAAAGGATTTCTTAAATTGTTACAGTACTTATACAGATCTGGAACCAAATGTCACATTGTTTATCTAACTAACGAATTATACTAAATGCGAAAACACAAACTTATGTAATAAATATGAACTTTTGATATTCAACAAAACTAGAGTTAACTGAGTTTTTCGCATCGCATCAGCTTGCGAAATGTTTTGCTTTGAAAACTTGAAGAGCGTTTTACACAGACTTTGCCGTGTCGTATCCACACTGAGGTTAGGCCTCGAGCACCGTGATGTTCATGCATAATTCACAAGGACCTTATTCGCTTAGTGTCTACGGATTTACTTTATTTTCACACCCTTGTGAGTCGCGGACTCTTACACCGGCACAAAACTACGTGGGTGCCACCCGTTGCGCAAGGTATTTGGGAACAATTGAATATTTACCATATTTTTCACATTCAAAATGGTTCCGTGGATTTTAAAGTCAAACTATTTTTAGATTAAGTAATAAAAAATAAAGTTCATCGTATTTTTACGACGGTGTGGAACTAAAAGATAATTATATGGTTTACATTATATTGCATCTCCGTTAAACTTAAACGAAAAGAGTAGTAAAAATGGCTCCCTACGTCGTCATCGCAGACGGAAGAGCCTGTTTCGAGAATAATAAATGCATTATTGAAAACAATAGGTGTGTCTGTTTTGGGTAGTGTCAGAGAGGATATGGGCAATAAATATCAATACTTCCCACTCTTACTTGAAGTACGCGGGAAATACATTAAAAGTTTTTGAATCTGGGAATTTTCTAACGCTGGAATTGCGACACAATGAGGAATTTCTTAAAAAAAATACAACTTGTCAAAGGTATTGGGAAACGACAGAGATGCAACTATTTTAGTCCATGATTGTTTGCCTCTTGTGGATTTTTTTAAGAAAACTCTTCATTAATCCTACAAAGACAAATGAAGGTTATCTCGATGACACCTACAGTATATTTATGAGGAAAAATTTGGTGCCGTCTAGATATTATTTTGTGCGTTGTAGTCAGTGTTCGTACAGAAATAGTACATCCACATTTCAAATGTTGGAGTGATAAAAAGTTTGTGACAAAAGCCATCTATTGTTTCCATAACAGCTGGTGTTCATTCATGTATGCCTCACAGCGCTTTTGTGCCAGGTGACAAAAGGAACACATAGATACATAGCATACAGATACAAGCACCTGGTAAATCTGGTCAGAAGCAATCGACCATATTCTGATAGACACGACTAGCTGCCGACAATAAAGTAACTATGAAGCTATGAGCTGCGGAGTGCTTTTATTGATCTCTTTCTGTCGCACCATTTTTTTCACCATAGTTGAGCTTTGGGAAAGTTGTGAGTTCCAGTAGATTTTATTTTTCTTGATGAAAAAACGGTGGTGCTACTAGTTGCTGCTACATACTTGGTGGATCCTTCAAGGTGATCTGTATAAGACTGAAGTTGGGGAAGTTACCTATTTATTTAGCAACTGGGATCATCTCTTTGGGATCAATTCATTCGACCAATTTCATTTGTAAAAATATGTAAATGACGAGCATTTCATTTTACGGTCAAAATTGTACCCTAAAGACTTCATAACACAAAAGGGTTAAAAAAGTTATATATAATCATAGGCTTTGGATATCCTCAATGATCGCGCCCTAACTGAGGGGACAGGACGCTGAACTTGAACAATTTCTTTGTTCGCATATGATTCATCATCATAAGATATTCTGTATTCGGAGTGCAGTAGCTACCTTTTACGGGTTGCCTATTCATTTTGCTTTATGTTGCTTTTGTATAACGCAGCACCTTCAAATGTCCTATAATTTTTGAGATATTTTTGCAAAAGTGTTATTTCAAGCATCTTTAAATAAACCTTATAAGAAAGTGCGCATTAAAGGTCAATGCGTTCTGTACCGTATCAGATTATTGTATAATGAACGTAATTTTTAATACCGACAACCTCGAAACCTTAAAAGAACGAAAACAAATATACGCTTTCACTTCAGCTTATCATTTCGACTTCTTCAAAATTACGTCACAAGTAGCAAATGAGAACTGATAATTGCTTCATCACATGAACCGGCCACTTTCACTGGCAGGACTCCTGTGGTGACCTTTCTACTAAGTTCATTGAACCAAGTTCATCGTACAATTAGTTAATCTTTTTATACCATTGTTGTTGTTGCTTGTACTCTTGATACATGTTTCAACAAACCATTTTTATCTGAAATCCTTCGAGTAAGAAATCTCGAAGTGACAAAGTCGATGCTGCGTTTCATTCTGTTTCGAGTTTAGAAGTCTTAAGTAATTTCGTTCTCCGAAGTTGTAATGACATATCGTTCCAGTTGATTACCACCCCCGGTTTTCGAATGACTAAGTACCTGTATGTATTAGCTATAGGTTTCAAGAGGCAGCGGTATAATCTATACTATAATAAAACTGTTCATTGCTGTTATAGTTAATAAAATTCAATAAAATGGTAGGTACAGCACTCTTTATTATAAAGGGTTTTTTTGTGCTTTTACTAGGGCAATCTTTAAAAAATTAGTTAAAAATAATGTTACCTAAATCAATAAATATGTTTTTTGTAACCAAACGGCTTGTCCAATTTGTTGTTTTTTTTTTGTTTGTAGATATTCGGTTGATCTAAGAATAGGTCTTAAACCCGATTACCTATTCTAGCTTATTTCACACTTAGTTTGCTTTGCACTGTTTTGGTAGAACGTCGTTTCTAGCAAGCTTAGATATCTGAAGATTGGCAGGCATTCAAGACTCGCAGGCGAGCCTGTCTCAACATTGATCTGCTAGCCCGATTCGATCCTAGCATGCTTCTCATAACTACAGCCAGGATATTGTGATATCTCATACATAATTTGTATACGATTGGATAATTCGAATCGTGGTTATTTACCGCATCAAATACCTCAACTTTATCGTTTTAAGCCAAACAAAAAAGGCTCCGGTTTAAATTTTAATTTTAAATGTGTTCACTAAAACAAACCGAAAACAATTCCAATTTAGATGTTTTGCCGTAATACGCATTTTTTTAATTTCCGGTGCATTTTTCATATTTTTTTCTTTCTGAAGAACTTTTGCCCAATATAAATTTCTTTGTTCGTATAAGATTCATCATTTTTATAAACCAATATGGCGATATTTATTCGTATAATGCTCAGAAAAATAAACCACAGACAACAGACGAAATCGCAATCTATCTCTTTAACTGTGAAAAATGGCCGCCCGAACACGAGCTGTTATCAAAGAGGGTAGATTCCACAGACCGAAAAACAACGTTAATATACACACACCGTATAAGTTCGCTTTGAAGAAAATTGGTTTTGCTACGTCAAAATATCTTTTTACGCTTAGAGATCAAAGTGAAATGAATAAATATGATCATGAGACTGAATTGTGAATGGTTTAAGTCAATCATGTGTGAGCAGTGTATTTGAAATATGGGGAATAACAGCTCAACCACTCAAGGAGCGAAGCACCATGGACGTGGCAGAAAGTCACGAAGTCTGCCAACTTCGCCCGAAGTTCGAAGGTAAAACAAATATTTTTAGATTTATCCAGCACTAGCCTGGGACGTGAAAAGTATGATATGTATCGTCAAGGACTGCTTGAGCGTAACACTTACAGTTTTATTAACATTTGTTCGGTAGCAATATTCTATTTAGATAAAATTGTCTAAATGTATGTATTTTGCTTACCAGGTGTTTCAAAAATCGTTTTACGCTCCAGAAGTCTTTGAGAGTCAAAGACTTCTCAGAAGATTTCCAGTTGTATTTTTCTCGTAATCGATTGACTTTTTTCGACTATTATGCACATGTCTGAAAAAGTTCTAGGTACGTAGGGATGTGAGTTTATATTGTGTGAATTTTCTTCAAGCATACCATTTTCCCATCAGTAAGTACTTTTAATCTTTGTGCAAGAAAAAGAAATATTCGAACCTTTACTCCTTCCTTACTCGCCGAGTTATCTGCTAAAAATAACAAGATGACTGTGTTGGCGTAAGAGTCGTTTACTGGCTTTTATGTAAATTCGATATCTTCCTGAAACTCTTAATGTCATAGTGACTAGATCTATTTTACAATTTTCAATGTGTTAAGTGTGCAATGTGCATTCACCAATAATCGTTTAATGTTTGATCTACGCGTAAACAACTGCATCTGGGAATTCTAAGATAAACAGATGATGTACTGCAGTGCAGTGCCTGTTGCAGTGGCTTGCTTTTTGCTCGTACAGTCTAGTTCATGAATATACGAACAAAACCACCTTAACTTGATCTCTATATTCTTGCAATTTCTCTTCCATGCCAATGTTATTTAACGTTGGTTTGTCCAGACTTAAATGAACTTGGACTTAATAGTCACAAAGAGCTTAGCGTAAGATAGGATATTATAGGTTTTCAATATTCATTATAAGGTGTTCAGTACGCCATTAAAATTTTAACATGGCATTAAATTATTTTAAGCACCTCCTTTCTCCGTCTAAATATGATTATCGCCAGCATGCATTAATCGCACTTTAATCCTTGTTAACGCTCTATTTGCAATTTTGAAAAATACTGTTTTCAACGATTGAGTTGTAATTTCATGAACGAATTAAAACTATCAAATGAATGTATTATCTCCTAGCCATATAAAGTCTATTATGCGTAAGGTACAAGATACAAAGTTTCAAATCGTTCGTTGAATTAGTGAACAGACTTTAGTAGTCCCGACTGACGTTGTCCTGTTTTAAGTATATTAATTACGAATTAGTACAATCCCCGGTGCAATCTTCTTATTTTTTTCTTTCATAAGAACTTTCGCCCAATATATCTTTGTCCGTATATGATTCATCAACATAATGATATTCTAGTAGCTCTACCTTTTACGGGTTGCCTATTAATTTTGCTTTGTGCAAATGTCCTATATTTTTGAGATATTTTTGCAAGAGTGTTCTTTCAGCCAACATTAGACTTGAAAAATGTGGCATCAAATCAATTTAAACCTTTGATTAGTTAAGATTTTTTTTCTGTATTTCATTTACCAAACTATCATGTTTCGACAGCTCCATTTCACCAGTAACATACCGTAACAGCCACGTGACAGAATACTCATTAGGTAGGCTCAAGTAGGAAATTGAACTTGTCAACGGAGACCGGAATTTCACTGGCACTCGGGCACTGCGGTTGGCGTCGCTGCACCCAAAATCATCTAAATGTGCAACGAGATTTTTTAAGTAGTGCGGTAGGTACAAGAAATTGGTCTATCATTTGCTGTGTCACTACAATATCAATGACATACGGTTGTTATACTGTGTTATGTAAAAATAATACCTTAATTGTACATATAGACAATAATATGAGTTTCAACCTTGGGGTGGTTATACTGTGACAAGTAAAAAATGAGCTTTATGGTCCAAAGATATATGAGAAACCAGGTTCTTGGCCGACTATGATCTTTATAGAAAACATTGTTTACAGCGAATACCTATATATAGCGTATATATTTTTGTTTTACCCATTGACAGATCGGGCACAAGAGTTTTCACGATTTATTCGGACAGAAAAGCGTAAAATATTTATTCGTAAACCATTTTAAGGGAAACAGTCCGTTCCTTAGCCACCTTAAACTCATTTCATTTTTGACGACTGGTACGGGGCCTAGACCTACCTAGAATTAATAATCTTAAAAAATGACCAGGCATTAATTCTTGGGGCGTGTCACAACCATTACGTAAAGTAAAGGTCTGTGCACAAAGCTCGTGACATGCTCTACTATGTCTTCGACGCGCGTGCGCCATATGGTCTGCGCTACACAAATGTTGTAAACACCCTAACAAGGCATCAACAGAGCGTTAAAAAAGAGCTTTATTATTTTGAAACGAACACGTAATTCTGGTCCGTATTCTATCAGTGCAGACTGTACAGATAAACTTGTCATTGTTTCACAGTCACGGTTAATAATAAACAAAGAAACTCTTTGCATTCTGTGAATAAGTATTGTGCCTATGTGAAAGACTCTACGTTTCAATGTAGAGATTTACAATCATCATCATCATCAGATTTACAATGCCACAATAAAATCTTCTAAGCCAATCGAATCTTGTTCTATTGAATCAAGCTCTATTAACATAATATTAAAGTGATAAAAATAAGTAAGGCCTAGTGGAAGCCCTCCAGGTATGTACCTAGTTACAGTTTATTACTTTCCATAATATAAGTTGATACTTCCACTTTCCTACGCCAGATATTGCTGTGTCCTGTGAATATATATTTTAAAAACGTAAGTTTCGATTTTTGTTGCTCAATCACGTAAAACCGTGGACGTACGGGTATTTCAATTTTATTAGTATAGTATTTCAAATTTTCCAATAATTTCACTTCATCGACATAGCACATATGCTATATTTTATCCCGAAATTCCTGTAGTTTATTGCGTACAACACCATTGTGTTTAGGCACCTAAATTATACCAAAAAACAAAGAAATCGCATTAAATATTCAGCTCTCACGTACCAAAAGATCTTATTGTATTGTTACAAAAACTGTTTAACCCAATATGTCAGAACGTTCTGAAGGCAGACCATGTTTTCTATCACCATTTGACATCTATCACTTTTACAGCTTTGATCATTCCGAGGCGTGACTCGGGTTCGTGTGAAATGGTTTTTGTTTTTTGGGTACAGTTGCCCGTAGTTGGATCTGAGTGGTGAATGTTCATTTTATGGTACAGTCCTGTTCAGAAATAAGTATAAAAGTAAAAAAATGGACTTCACGGATTTAGTTCCCGAAGTGAGGTGATCAGAGGCACTAAACTTGCTAAGAAAAACTTAAATTTAACAAGCGTATTCAACCAAACGTGACAGGGGGTGAGCCCATCGCCGTTTAAGGTCCACACAGCACTTTATGTGAATGCTGAGTTTTTACATTTTACTTTTTGTGCCGATATTTATCTGGTCCAATCCAAGTTAGGTTAGATTAGGTTAAGTAACATTTTGTTACGAAAGTTGGTACCTAAATAGCAAGTTTCGTAAAAAAAATGTTTTGTTACTAATTCTTCCATAAAGAAGTAATTTATGCATTAATACTAGTAGGATTGTTGTTGTAGGGTATTAAGTGTGCTTTAGTATAAGTAATATTTCACCATAAGTACACTTCATGCCGTAAGCTTTCTGCTATAAACGCAAAATACAATGCTATAATTCCAGCTCAGACAAGTCAGCAGTGTCCTTCTAAGATAATAGTAGCGTTAAGCCCCGAGGTCTCGCCCTGTTCAGTAGGCGCAACGACACAAAATGTAGAAAGCAATTTAATATCCATTGCGCCGTTTTCCTTTATCTCATTCATCACATTCCCATCCGACCCCGCAATCTGTATCCAACTGTCATTCTTCAAACAAATTGTATGGTACAAAATTGATAATAGTCTATGAGTTTACAGTCAACGCTAGTTTTGACCAGTTAAGCAGCTTGTCCACGATTTTCGAGTGTTTAGTTGTTTACCTCAATTTTTGTGGTGTGCCATTAGTAGATCTAGCTCCCCTTAATCATGGGGCTATCTTTGGGATATTCCAATAATCAAAATCCTCCTTTTCAATACTGATAATTACCAGTCATCAAAATCTGTCCATAAACAAAGATTTTTCACCGAGTATCTTTGGCGGTTCAGCTGCGTAACTGGTCAGAACTAGAGCTGTTGATTGCAGAAACTCACAGAATGGTAGCACCTTTAATCGTTTCAATTTACTTGTACTCCACGTTTCAAAACAGTTGCATGTGTCGTGGTCACGAGTGGACTGGAGGGCAGTTGGGAATTCATAATTCGAAACGTGAAAAAAGCGTATTCCATGATCCAGGTTTCGTTTAATAGCGTCCTACTACTACTTAAGTCTTATGCTATCCTAGTGGTACAAATTGATTTTACTAGATGGCGCCACGCCATCCTGTCCTCTTCGTTATGACTGTATCAAATATATCACTGGCCTATGCAGCAGCACCCCCGCTGCTTGATTTCATTGGAGGATGCAAGTCTACGAAACGAAATGGCTTCTTCGTAGATAACATCTTTACTTGTAGTTACGGATAGTTAGTTACATAGAATAATGGTTGTAGGAAACGTGTTCAGTATTTGTGTGGCAGCCGAGGCACTAAAATCCTCGATCTATGACTGTGCTCGACTGTGACTCGAATCTAGATATTACCAGAGGATATCTAAAATACTTGTACAATATACTGAGAAGATGTGTTCTGAGCTATGTTCTGAGAAGATTGATACATCCAAAAAGGGTTAACGTTTGTTTTAAAAAAATATTCTCGAATAGGTTTAAAGTAGCCACTCAATTGTCTAAATAATTCTAATTATGGCACTATAAATTAGATTTTAAAAGAGATTTTTTTCGTAGGCAGGCAAGTCATCGTAGTCTTATTCCGTCCTTGAATATTGAGATCCACTAGTAAAATTGATGCAAACTTAAGTAAGGTCGTTGTACTCTGAACAGATTGCGTACCGAATTGGACTAGATTTTCTGCATAACTTCATTAGAATTCTATGGGAATTATTCTAAAACAGCACACAAGCACAGGATACCTGCTCAATTAACGTTTGTCTCTCTTATACTGTTTGTGTAAAAGAGACAAGCAATGATCAAGCGACATTTGAGTACTGATTATGGTTCCAGAATCTGTTTATCATTTCAGAGCTAGAGTCAGAACCGCGTTTATTTTTTTAATAGTGATACTTCGCGATTTCATACGCTCATCTTCGTTTTTTTTACAATGATATCTTGGATTACAAATTGGAGTTTATTATTATGTCATTGTCTGCCTATGGCATCTGGGATATTTATTCTGGTCGTTACTTTCTGAGCCTATTCAGTTTAAACAAAAAATAAAAATATATTTTCTCTTTATATGTAACATTAAAGTAGCTAGAACGGAATAGCTAATATTTTTATGTATGAATGGTAATGTGTGGGTATCGGATTCACAGCCTACATTTCATGGATTACATTTTGTTATTGATCTGCGTAGACCAATAAATCTGTTACAAAGTAAAAGAGCGTAGCGTAGGATTATTTAGCGTGAATATTTTGGAGTTTCGTCTGAGTTCAACATAATCTTACTAAATGGCCTACGTTTCAAATAATTCCAATAATTTTCAAATACCTCTCCCTCTTTAAATTACATTGATTATGTAATTCAGAATATTCGGTTTGGACTTGGTCTAATATTCTGTCCAAACAATGTAACCAGATTTTTTGCCCAAAGTTATTATTAAGAAATAAAATGGACATGAGATGTACATTCACTTCAAATAAACCTATATATCAACTAGTAGGTACCTCTCAGTTTACCCTATTGATGACGGTAGCTATACATATAATATAGGTATTTCATACGTTATATTTTTCTTTGCAGACAAGTGTCAGTGCTGCAGACGTCGATCCCGCTGCCGGCGTCAGCGGCGGCTGTTCGGAGAGCTCCGCCCGACAAGAGACCGCTACCAGCTACCCCCGTTCATGGCAATGGTGAGTAAATAAATAACTGCTACATACTGGGTACTTAATACATAACGAGGACGTGACGCGAAATCTCCGTAATGTGGCCGTCATGCTCTAGTAGAGAGAGTTAGCAACAAAAAAGGGATGGATAAAGATAATTCGTATGGAGTCAAGAAAACGTGTACGTTGAAAAGACGCAAATGGTGTCCAGAGAATGGCCCGTACGCCGCGAGGCAGGTAGGGCTTGGGTGATGGTGGGCTTGTCTCTGACTATGGTACTGAAAAGAAGCATACTTAGCGGGTAACCCGCACAGCAAAAATGTCTAGGGATATTATCCTTTCTGACATAAAAAACACGAACTAATTAAATTGTTATGTTCTCACTTCTACTTGCAGCTGTTAGTACTGAATTATATTACCTTTTTTTTATATTAACTATTGAATTATATTAGTATTCATTATCAGGTATTGGGTCATCTAGAAGAAAAAATCTTTCGCATATAAATATTTGCGACAAGATATGTGACAAGGATCTTTCGACGCTTGATTAAAAATGTTGGCACCCAATTTAAGCCAATTGACTCTGTTTTGATCGATAATACGCCACGTTTTCACAACACAAGCATAAACAATGCACGTTTCCCAAAAATGTAAAAAGAACTAGCTGACCCTGCGAACTTCGTTCCGCAGTTACCTACATTTTTCCATCCATGCCAAAACAGCTTCGCAAATACCTTTGGTTTTTTTCATGTTTTCTTTTGTATTAAAATGATTATTGTGGATTAACTGTAAAAGTTAAGCATATACTTATATACAATCGCGGACTTTTTTGTAGAACTTTTTAAAACCTGTAATCGCTTAGAACATAGTTTTAACGTAGCTTGTCAGGTTAAGCCGGCGCACGCAGTAATATACCGCAAGTTACCGATTTTTCCCTATCCTTAAAAACGTCAAACGGGACCATTATGAATGGGTCTGGTTAAAATAATAAAGCTAAACTGACTCGGTAGGTCGTCATTCTAATCTAATCTCAAGTTGTTCATAAAAATGAGCTTGCCGACTTGAAGAACTCTCAAGAAGTGTACATTTGTATTATTTGCACGATTTACATACATACTTAATTGACTATTCGTGAATCAAAAATATTGTAAAGACACAATTTTACATGTCAAAGGTTAAGATGATATAATAGGTAAAAATGTCATGATAAGAAAGCCAATATTACATACACAATACAAGCCAATAAACATCAATCATATTTATAATAAGCCGCTTTTCGTATTGGAGATAGCGATTGTGTGACGTCATCTTATTTATCGGCAACACAGTGCAGTTGTCTCAATGAGAGGTACTTTGTTAGGGAAACTCACACGAGGTGAAGCTTTTTCGAGCTGGTCTAAAGATATATCTTGAGATTGGTAGGTTAAACGCGAAAAAGCCCAGCTCGAACATTTGTGCAACGGGTATCATTTGTATTCTTTTTTTCTTTTTTTTTTTAATCACTATGAACAAGCGTTTGACCACCATCCTACCTGATGTTAAGCAGCGATGTGGTCTACGATGGAGCACACTTGACACTTGTATGTACGTAATACTGTAGAAAGATGATCAGTTATAACAGTGCAGTTGCAAAAGGTCGTTGAGAATATTTATTTTCATGAGGTCCAACTTTTGAGCTTGCGTCATTCACAGTATAGTAGGTAAGTACGTACGTTTTAAGAGCATTCACTATTTGTTTTTTTTATATTTAAACTGAATCACCATTGTACGATAAAATTTTCGTAAAAATCGTGTATCAACCATTAGAGCATTCGGTCTTATGACTTTCGATATTATAAGCGTAGTTCTATAAGCTGAAGGTATGCTGTCATTTTAATTAGTACCGTCCAAAATTCACTACCTACATAAAAAAATCTTTAGATTAGTAATCTCATGTACACCACCGCAGACGTACTTATTACAGTCAGTCCACCGATGAGGGCTCGCATGCACACGAGAGTATAGGCGCATTAGGGACCACTCAGTCTGCCAGCAGTTTGCTCCGCGTAAACACACTTCAAGTGCTTCCGTTACATTTATATGTTATGTTATGTTATTGTGACAGAGTATTATAAAGTGCTACTTTATTGGCCGTTAATACTATTGGGATTTCGTAGCAAAACTTGCAGTTCAGTTGTTTCGGTGTTTAGATTGGCAGTGATCTAAAGTGACTTACTAAGGTACTTCAGTGAAATTTTATTTTTATGTACGTGAGTTGGTATGTTTGTTTATGTATTAATGTTGATCATGCTACCCCTCCTCTCAGTTTGTCCTTAAGGGGCCTTGTGTGACAGTAGCGCCGCCATCACTGAAAAAAAAGTACCTCGATTAATCAGGTCAAATAAAAAAATGAAAAGAGAGGTCAACTCTTTCGGGGACACATCTCGCCCGTCGGAATGATAACAACAACACTTCTAATGTCAAGTTGGTTGGCCACAAAAGGTCTAATTTAAGGTCAATTGTGATTGATTAAAGCATTTTCTAATATCTTATTCTAATATGCGAATCTTATCTAATATCTTACCCAAAAATTAAGTTATGGTTCTCAGTTACGTAATAATTAGATGGCCAAGAAAGTGTGTCCCGTGTCACTAAAACATCAATAAGGTAATTTCTAATGACATTTAAAATGTGAGTTTGAACCTAAGGATGGTATACTAGATGTGTACGATACGTGTTTTGTTGTTCATAGAACTTTATCATCCATCATACAGCTATCTAGTGCATTGTAATCATGACTAGAAACAAGTGTTCATAGACATCGCGACGTCGTGATGGAAGGGCGTCAATCAAATAAAGATCTTATCTCTTCTCTATTAGAAATGATTTATGCTTGCCAATGTGTCTGATTCATTGTGAATTAATAATTTAGGAGTATGTACTTTGAATTGTTTTTATTTAGTTTTAATTCTCCTCTCAAAGCGGTAGGTATATAGAAACCAAAGATTTTTACTTCACTACCCTTTGTTCCTGAATCTTTTCCCACATTAAATTTTATGTGTCTCTGAGCATAAGTTTTAAAACCATGTAATGACGATAAGCCTTACTGGCTGACTCGGCAGATTATCTGCTTGGTGAAATGTGCATTTGGTAAGTGCAAGTCGGAATAAAGGCGTTTTAGCTAAAAATAATTTTGCAAGAAAAGGAAATATTAGGTTGCGATTTAATTAAGCATGTTGTAGAAACTGCAACTGAATATATGTACTAGCTACTGTGTGGTGTTGATGAAGGTTTTCTTCTGACCCTGTGGGAATTTCGGAATAAAATATAATATTTTCTTTTAAATTGATTAAGTTCAGTTTACAATCGAATGTCTCCCCTTTATAATATTAGTATTAGACTAAACTCTTCATATTCGTGTATATATCTTTCATATCTTAATTTTATCTGTCGTAATTTTATTTAAAACCTTTTTACCTAATCGTTGGTACATCCATCTGTCTTTCCCGTTATTGGTGGAAAAATTATTTAGAATTATTATTATATCCGCCTAGTGTACTTATTTGTGCGTTAAAGTGTTGAATTAAACTATTAAAAAAAGTCACATTTTGGGAATATGCCTGAATATAACCAGTTCAGCGACCTTTTCACGGTCAGTGATCAGACACTACCCCTAGGGTGCCACAGCTGCATTTATTTTGTATCATCAACAAAGCTTGTAATTAAGGAAATTTCACGCGATTGAAACCGCGATGCGTCCACTAATCCTATTTTATAAATTACGTATTCGAAGGCAGAAATAGCAGCTGTGACTGTATTTCTGAAAATAAAGTACGGAAACAATCATTAATTGGCGATATTAATCTTTACGGAAATAAGGATATACGCTAGTAATCATCCTTAGATACTTTCGGCTCGTATCGTTATTAATATTAACCTCACTTTCCTTTATCATAGCTTACGGGTGACGGCACTTTAGATTCATAAATATTTTACACAACCAAAGTTACGATCTGTCAAAATTGTATGAATGTAACGACTTCTTATCTGTAACGTGAGTTATTGAAACTAGCCATAAAATATAAGCTTTCACTGAGCATGGACACCTACTGGATAGGTCAGTGGGAGCTTTTCTAGCGTTTCCGTGCGTGCGACGGTACGTCAAGCTATAGGTCCCAGTTACTTTTTTTTTAATCACTATGAACAAGCGTTTGACCACCATCCTGCCCGATGTTAAGCAGCGATGTGGTCTACTTTCTCGAGAGTACTTAGTTAGTTACTTAGTTAGTCTTTACTATCATCATGTCAGTCCACCGACATCCACCGTTGGATATAGGCCTCCTCGAAGGCGAACCAAAACGATCGGTCTTGTGTCTTTATAAAGAATCTAAATACGATATTAAAAACAAATTATTTTTTCCGTGTTACATCGATTTACTTTTATACTATTGTGTTTCTGTAAAACGGTTTTGTATGCTTCAGGTGCAGTAGGTTGAAATCTATTAACAAATCTTTATCTACATCTGTAAAGCATCACCAATACTATGAAGATGAAAGAATTGTAATATTTGTATGGATGTTTGTAACTAATGGACAATGAGTATTGTTATAATATTGTAGGTACACTAATGGTCTTTTGACAACTTTTACTTTTTATTAATGGACGGATTTCTTTCATCATTAAAATGCTACATTATCCCTGAGTAACATAAACTTTATTCTATAACGAAATTCCCACGGGATCGAAAAAAAAACGTCAGTTTATTGTCAAGTTGTTGTACACCAAGCGGACTCGTAGTTAACTATAAAAAGAAGAAGTAAAAAAAATCTAATAACTTTATACATCAACAATTACAGCCTTGCTCTGTGATCTGTGCACCTAAAAAGAGTTTCAGAATACGGGCTTTATTGATTAAAGTCTGTCCAATTGGTAGGATACTTGACTCGGGTTTGAGTCCGGCTACTGGATGTGTAACAATGGAACTCTTTTTCAGAGCCTATGTACGTCCTTCAGGACGACGTCGTGATGAAACTCGTACACCACAAAGTGTGTGACGGCGATGGGTTCACCTACTTTCACGTTGGGTTAAATAGGCTTGAACTGTGGGCATTTGATTACCAAGTGCAGAGGCACATGCTAAGTAGCAAGAGAGACCGACCCCGCTTTGGGATTAAAAAGGCGTGAAGTGTACTTTTTAACGCTAAAATACGATAGAGACCTAACTGACACACCTATTAGTAGAATACTCCGACGGCGTTCCCACGATAGAGTTTAACAATAGAGCTTTTCAAACATTCTGTGCATTGACACCTGCAATAATTATTACCTATTGTCTAAAGTCTAAGTTAAACATAGCTTAGTCCAAACATGCCTAGTTTATAATACACATCGATCGAAATCGGTACAGTGGTGTCGTAGTAAAAGTAGGAGAGCTTAGCATTAGCATGTTGATTAACATCATCAACAAGGGCCTCCCCCAATGATTTCCATGACAATTTCGGGAGAAATGCCAATATTCGCCATGCTTGGCAGGCGGGTTGGTGATCGCAGTGGTATTGTGGCTTACCTCACAGAGAGCGCTGCTGCCCGTCCTCTGGAGAGTTCCCTCGGTCGGCTCTTACGACCCCTAAGACAGGAAAAGTTAGGCTAGCTGGGGACACGTCATTTATTCTCCTCGCCGCCACCACATGCCTAGCTACCGGTACCTAGCTTAGCGTAATGTGAACGGCTAATGTTGGATCATTAATAAGGGTACCTGATTATAGAAGAAGGGTAGCGAGATCTATTCCGCTTCCGGTTAACCCACTCACTGTTACTATCGTCGTTTTAAAACAAGGTGTTGTTTTCAGACTTTCCCAGATTATGTAGATATTTTTCAGTATTATTCCTATGATATTTCTCGACGTCAGAAGCATAAGGTCGAGATAAGGACGTCGAGATTTATAGGTATAAATGCCGAAAATCTGCGTATTTCGCGACAATACTTTTTTCCCGTAAGAAGTGGTGGAACCTGACGCCCCAATTTTTTCTACTTTGTGAGTACAGCTAGTAGCTGCAACCAAATGGTGTAATGTTGGTGATGATGGTCAAGCCCTATCCGACTTAACACTTTCGTGGTCACTTGGAATTAAGACAGTATACATTTTATTGTTATCCCGCCACCGAGAGGCGGTACTAACTATTAACTTCGGCGGTAACTGGTAACTTCTATTTCCTGTTCCTTGTATTTGCACAGACATGTTTCTAATTTACTGTACCCACGACGCTCTATAGCTGCCCTCTATTTAGGAAATTCGACGTACTTCACATTTTCCTATTTCGTATAACTATAGTACTATTCAAGGAAGAGGCGTCATGTTTACAGACTGGCGGATCATTTATAAACATTAGGAGGTATACTTGATAAGCCGCTTTCGCTAGGTGGCGGAAGTTTAATCGATTGTTGGGATAGGTCGGTAATTGTTATTTACAGACGTAACATGTTTTTAATGTATTAATAGTTAATGTAGGTATACTTTTACTATTTCATTATTAATACGAGTATGTACCGATATCAACTTAAAAACATAGACGCGATCATGACGTTATTAAAACAAAAAAGTGCAGTATTTTTCATTCTTACTTAGGTACAACGTGCTGCAGACATAACACTCAGCAATTAACTCGTTGGCCCTGCAAACGTTGTTTTGCCAATATACAGTATTAACAGTTGTTTCTATGCTATTATATGCATGTAAAATACATTTAAACAATCCTCAAGAATCACTCTATTCAGTAAACAAAACTGCATAAAAATCCGATGCATAGTTTTAAAGATCTAAGCATACATTGGAACAGACAGCGGGAGGCAACTTTATTTTATACCATGTAATTATTCTTCATTCTTAACAGAAGTCCTCCCGATGTAATAATATAGGGATATAAACAAAAACTGAAACTCTACGTCCCATTAAAGGAAAGTCTTAATAGTTGGTACGAATTGTAAAATAAGCTAACCTGTTCTGAGTTTAACGACCTTCTACGAAACTGACACATTCGTGACCACAAAAATATTAGCAGACATATTTTTAAAGAAAAATAAAAAGGAAAAATTTCCCCCGATTTCGTTGAGACTTATGGGAATTAATTTACCTCTACGGCAGTGTCGAGGGTTGCCTAACTACGACAAAAGGGGAGTACTCTTTGTTTCACAACAAATAGGTGGCATAAATTATACATAATTTGATTCGTGGCATAAGGTCGGTCAGTGTGGCGCGGGCGCATGCCAGACCACCCGTGCCTCGATAACGCTTTCATTCAAATTTTATCATTCGAAGTTCAAATATTTGAGGTGTCAATGATAGCGTATGACACTGGTTTGATTGTGGCATGTGATTTGAAGGAGTAATCTTTATTTTCAGGAGGCGGTAAGAGCGGTTTCTCGGCCAGTTCCAGCCGCTCCACCAGCCCTCTCGGACAGGGATCCGTTAGCTTCATACCTCGAGCGCCGACCTCTTCATCAGGGTGAGTGAAATATTTATTACCCGTATAATTTTATGTATGCTTGATGGAGAATAATTTGTACAAATTTGTTACACAGTGTAATTGAATCGAATCTTATTGTATCTTTTTGTAGATTATTCTGAGAATTCATTTTGTTTAGCACGATTTTCATTCTGTTTTAATTAAACGTAAATTGGGAAAATGATTCTCGTTTCTACTTTGACAGCTCTTGTTAACTATCGAAGTATAATATTAGATACCACGTGATATTCAACGGTCCTCCTATTTTTTTACTCTAGACTACTAGTTATATTAAACGTGGTCAATACCTTATTAACCCGGTGCAATAGAGAACATGTTGAAACTGACAATGCATTAATATAAGCCACAGCGGGTCAGTTGGCCATAGCCACAGAATGGATCCCATTATCCTGTGGTTTGGCTGCGGCGTAGTGTCTCAACATGGTTGAAATGTAGGTATAGTAGAAGTATATTAAATATTTAAATACATGATTTTATTGTTCACAGGTCTCGGCCGAACTCGTCTCTCCTGGTGCCAGTTAGCAAAATACCATCCGCGCCGTACACGCAGCAGCAACAAACCCAAGTAGTGGTTCACAATGGAACACCAACCAAACACTCGATGCTGGACAAGTTGAAACTTTTCAACAAAGACAAAGCAACAAACGAGAAACAGCACAAGAACACAGTGGTCTCGAAACGAACGAGCTCGTCCAGCGGATTCTCATCCGCGAAAAGCGAGAGATCCGACTCTAGTTTAAGCCTCAACGAATCATCGAACGTACCGAATGCACATATCAAGTCCAGTATAGTGGGACCCAAGAACATAAGACACCAAAATGACACATTATCAAAAGATAAGTCTGCAAAAAATGTTAAGACTAAATTAGCTAATTCTAAAACAGTTAAGGATTCTTCTACAAATATAAGTAAGAGTAGCAGTAAAATTAGCAATACGGATAAGTCTAAGAATAGTCCAAAATTACCTGCCAGAGATAAAGAGTCCAAACTGGCGCCGCCAAAGTCCATTAGCAATACGAAATTAAATCAAATCGACGATCATACGAGAAGTTCTAAGGTAAAGTCAGATTCCAAAATGGTGAAATTGTCCGGAAGTCAATTGAAACTAAGCGAACAACGAGGTGAAAACAGTGCAGATCCGAAGTCTAACGAAAACGTGACTGCTCATACGAAGAGCTCATCAAACCAAGCCCCTCTGTCGCCGACAGGGGGACAACAGAACCAGACCGGCATTCCCAAACCTACAGCCGCAGTAAAGGGTACATTCAAGTTGCCTAAAGAAGACAAGTCTCACATAAATAAAAGTACAAATAGTCAATTAAGTCCGATACAAAGCAATTCTAGTTTAAACTCTACCAATAACGCAAGTGTCCTTTCATTTAGTAGAGAACAATCTAATTTAAGTAAAGATGTTACACATAAACAGACTCTTGCAGTTTCGCCCATGCCAGTATTGAATTCTTCATCGCTCATGTCAGAAAGTTCGCATTCCAATTCTGGCCAGCATTCCAATTCCAGTGATGGCAGCGTAATATACCGGCCGTCAAGTGAATCTGGGTCGGAAATGTCAAAATCTGGAGCGAATCCAATGTCTAACAACAGAAAGATGGACATGTATATTCACGAAGTTATAAATGAAGCTGAACTTTCGGAAAAGCAAGCCGCTCAGAACAGTCTCCTAGAGAAAACGGGCTCCAAACCACCCATTTCTCAAGCTAAAGTTGACGGATGTAAAAAATCCGAGAGCCGCTCAAGCACTCCTTCTCATTGCCGGGATAACTCACTCGGCGAGGACGAGAATCCTTTGATGAACGTACTACCTATGAGGCCCCTTCTGCGAGGGTACAACAGCCACTTGACCTTGCCTATGAGGACATCCGGCATCGTACAAAAGAACATACCTGGGTACCCACACCATGCAAACACGGTGAAAGCTAATTTCGGCCGTGAGAATTTGCGCGACAGAATGAATTATGGCCCGGGCTTCGGTAACCCGGACTATTGTGACCTTGACATTGCCTCAGGTTATATGTCAGACGGCGATTGTTTGCGAAGGATCAATATCGGAGAGATGGACCGCGGAAGGAACAACGACCTGCTGGACGGGTACATGTCTGAGGGCGGTGCATCGATCTACGGCCGGCGTCTCAACTACCAGCAGCCTTCGGGGATTCAGCACATCGACGAAAGGTCAGTTCCATACTACTCCTCACTAGTACTCTTTGCTATCATGATGATCATAAAGTCTAAGTGTAGGTAAGTATTTATTACGTAAATAGCAAGCCTCCAATAAAACAAGGGCTTCAATTAAGTTGAACCCTCACAAATAAATGGTAAATTAAAACGCTCCCGTGGGCCTAAGATTTTAATGCCGTAATAGGGTTGTACGGTTTCTTCTTTATAACGACCCTACAAGACACTTATATGTAGTTGTTTTTGTTTTATTATAGGTGCATAACTTAAATATGAATACAAAACATTAGGTAAGTAGGGATATTTCCATATTTTTATGAGGAAAATATGTTGGCATCTTTTCAAAGTGATCACTTTATAAATTGGTTAGAAAATCGGATATCATTTAAATGCCGACTCAGATCCACAAGTGGTTGATCGGCTTTCCTGTGCAATTGGATTACCTAGCTAGTTGCACGTTCACGACTTGAGTAGGGACAGCAAAAAAACTTTTGTAGGTATGTAAATATTATTACGTTATTATGATGACGCAAGGAAAATAAATTGAGCAAAAGAACCGTATTACAAAATTATTGCCGTCCATTAAAAGAAAACATTAAAATTTTAATACACTCAGTTTTCAGTTTTATACCACGGAAACTGGTGTTTTCATAGTGTCAGATAGACATTAAAAAACCGTAGCGTAGCGACTCCACGTGAACAAAGCAATTGTTTGCATTAGGCTAGTGGGACCTCTGTACAGCTGGTCCCGCGTTTTTATTTTGTTGGTCCCGTCGAGCGGGCTACGCTTGACGCGCACACACACTGTCGCAGGACGAGGGCGGGGGTGGCCAAAATCGATACTCACGAGTCTCCGCTTACCCCCGCGCCCCTTTCACACCACCCCAGTAAAGCACAATTCGGAACTCTAATAACAGAACATAAAACCCACCCCGCCCGTCTTAGCCCTGCCTCAAAGAGATTTCGAGGCCGTTGCTATCATGTTTTCCACGTTTCCTCCGCGGTTATCTAATTCCGGGATCTTTTATTTAAATTAAATAAATATCATAATAACAGGGAAAGTATTTTGGTTGCGCACGATGTTTGCTTTTCTGCTGGCCAAGTGCATAGCGGGTAGGAAGATAAACACAGCTTAGTACGAAACGTTGCATCAGTTTCAGTGAAGATTTTTTTTTTATTATGTTATTGTAAGTTATCGGATGAGCGTGCGGCAGTGATGTTTGTTGTGGAGTCGCGTGGTGGCGAGTGGCGAGTGGCGGTGTGTGAGTGTCGACGCGGTGCCGGAGAGGGCGGGCGGCGGCACTCGGCGCCGCGCAACGTCGCCGTGCGGCCGCGCTAACATCACCGCTACACTTACCACTCACGTGGCAAACTTTGCCGATTAAGAAAAATTTAAATGCCGGCCCGCCACCAGCATCGATCCAATACGGAACTCGCGCCGACCACAGCTGGTCCGAGGACCAACTACGGACAAAAATCGTTCCTATACTTTTTCAGTGTTGTGTGGCGTAAAAAGGACCAGTGTTGTGCCTTCGTCTGTTATCCTGCGTTCGGACACTTTAGTTTTGGTCGCGAAAAAATGTTGAAATGCGGTTGTTTGTGTTAGGTTTATTGATGTAGACAGTGTTGCCTTGCTATGTGTCTTCGCTTACGCTAGGTTAAATTTTAGGTGGTGCTTTGAATACAATAATAACGTAATAATAAGTATACAATAATTAGTGATACGACAAACAAACAAGTTGGAAGTGATAAGAGCTTTGCTTATGGTGGTTATGGTGAGTTGACATTGTCTGGTACGTTATATTATTTATTCATGAATTTATCATAATAATATTAGCAATGCGCTAGACAGAAAAAAGGAACATGTTCGCCATAATTTAATGGAATAACAAAGACCCTTTGCTATCGTGAGAGTGTCAGCTGGTGACATATGGTTACCACACCAGAATTGTGATGTACCTACGTACGATATTGTACATATTACATAAACATACATATTATAATATGTTGAGTACACGACGATGTCAGCGGCACTAGCTGAACGAACGCGGAATCCTGCGAACGTGCTAATAATGTTTTATTCGTTTCGCATGATTTCTCCATTTCGCCGGTCGAGGCAATAAGGGTCGAAACCACTTTGGTTTGCATCGATTTGTTTCCGCGAATGTTCGCAGTAGGCTAACTAGAATTTCCAATTTTACCATGTACAGTATTACAAATATGTTTGAACTTTTTAAAATAACATACAGCGCTTTTACGCGGAAACCGTCTCGAGTAAAATCTGTCTACCAAACTATGAGTCTACCAAACTATGTCAACAATTAAACTGATTAACCTTGATTTCCCCAATCTCTGTCTAACCCCTAAAAGCGTAACTAAAGTAACTTGTTTTATCTTTCACATTTGTTATGACATAAACCTCTGCTAAATAACGTTAATTGACAGTCTTGACTCGTACTTATACCGAAGTTCCAAAGCAACAAAGGAATTAACTAAATTCTTCAAGGATTTTACTGTGCAGTACTTTTATGTGCATAACAAGCTAAACTACCCCACGTGTGCAAGCGTGACTCGTAAAATATATTTTATAGCAGCCCCTATTGGCATTGAGCATGATGTCACCAATTCAAGTACAGTGAGGGTTCTAAACTGAACAGCGACAGAACTCCAAAGTTTAGCCACTTTACGGATTTACATTTTTACGAGTAGGAAGTACTTACCTACCCATTTCTGAAACATTAGATTTAAAAAAAGACTAGGTACCAGAGGTGTTGCATATTATCCGTAAATCGCCTTCTCGTCAGAGCTTTAAATGCCTTCTATGAGTCATTACGATGGCAGAGTTCCTATATTTTTTCAAGAAACTGCGCACTGACCTTGTTATGCATATTGATATACTTATTTTATTCATGAGGAGCATTCTTTCATTCATTACAAATAATCCGTAAAACATAGTGGAAAAAGAAAGAGTTACTTTATTCTATGATCGTTCGTTTTCGAACTCAAAGCCTTTCAAAGAAAAGTCTGCATTAAGTTATTCTGAAACTTTTCACTATCAGTGACAGAAAATGGAAGTTGTATACTTTTGCAGTTATTCGTACCTACTTACTAGAGGAACATAGATTAATACAGAAATCAAAGGCATTTGTCAACCATACCATAAAATGAGAATTAATATTTCAGTAGCTTTTTGTTTATTCGGAAAATTAACAAAACTAACTATATATGAATTGCCACATCTCAATAATATACAGCTACAAGAAAAGCTTTATATATCCGTAACTATGTGAAGTTCAGCTTTATCTTACATCATCTCATAATCCCTTGTACCAAGTTCAAATCAATCGCGAACACCGAAGTAGCGGTGCATAAACATTGCGTGTACTGTCCTGCAACAGTGGGTTACTATTTATACTTGGGCTCTAATGCAATCGATAACTGAGTACGGGGAACGAGAGGGGTTAGACCCATGATTCATAAACGCACTTGTCTCGTGATATCGCATTGTGTACATATTAGTTTTATTTTTGTCGAGTCGTGGTTTCAGCTATCCATAAAAAATTCAGTTGTCTAGTTACGTAGAACTTATGTAATACATGGCTTTATGTTCTTTATAGAGTTTTGCTTTATAACATACGCTAAGCTCATTTTTAAAAGCTGTTATTTAAATTGCAATGTACGTATACGTATGTACATATGCGTGTTAGGATCAATCTTCCGTACTCAATTTTGAAGGAGATATCTTCAACCGTTTCAGATGACATTTTTAAACGATGTCGTTTGATTTGTTAGAACTTGTTTGTTTGTACATTTGGAATACAGTACGCAGCTTGTTTGTCTAAGCAAAACAAACGTGACATTTTATAAAATTAGGATTTGCCGCGATTTTATCATAGTGTGAGGGTATTTATTTTTCTTTTTCATTTTCCCACCTATGTAAAGGCCTCGAGATCTAAATATGCGCCAAATTACATGGCAATTATTATGCAAATAGTCGGCACGTGACTAAAATGCCGAGGCGTCTTAAGGATGTTCATTATAATTTCACGAAAGGCATTCAAGACGGCAGCACAGGGGAGGGTAGTCAGACTCAGACGCGGGCAAACGATTTACGTGGGTAGTTTTGGGGTTTTCATGTGTCTGTAAGTAGTATTTAATATATTTTATATTAGTATTATGTAAGTTTACTTCTTAGTATGGTACCACACGATTCAGGTACTACTATATAGTTTCTATATATTATTATATGTACTTACTTAATAAAGTCGTCTAACTACCACAGATTTATATTTCATGTAGAAATAAAATGTATTTTTAAATCTCTAAAATTTATAGTTTTTATTTACTTCAAAATGTATTTCAGCAAATTTCCTAAATCTTATGACCATCCATCACTATCCCTAACAATTATTAGATTCCTAGCAGTCTCATTTTCATAAGTAGTAAAGCTTTTTGTAACGAGGATCCTTTATTAATTGTGAAATTGATGAAATCGTTTCTAACTCGATTGTTACCAAATTCTAAAGACAATTGGACTTATTACATCACAAAGGGATTGGTTCTTAACTTCAATCACACCATCTTGTGACTTTGTCTACTAGCAATAGTGTCCAATTTAGTGCAAAGCTAAGGCACAATACCCTCGTGAGAAGCCGTAACATGAAATGGCAACATTTCATCACACGTAAGAAGGCCAACGATCTAACAATTTTCATCCGACACCGGAGCGTAGTGCTGCCATAAACTTGGAACTCCATCCGTCCCCTTCCCGGACAGAAATTAATGAAACTCGACTGTCCGGATACACTGCAATGCTCTTAAACGTGAGCTTACTATTCTATAAGTACACACCTCCCCAACTTGCTAGTATATTGCGGACTTGCGGTACTCGGAGCAACACATAAACTTTAGAGCTCTGCAATAAACTGTTCTAATTGAAATTAATTTATTGGGCAACAAATAACGATGAACTTTGTTGTGTTTGACTTGTCGAAAACTTCGGTTCAATTAACAATGTTTGTATAGCAACATATTGATACATTCTATGTAACTATCAAATCACGTGGGTGCACATTTTTTATGGTATGCATTTTTTGTGAAATGTTGGGTTATCTTAAAGAATTAATCAGTTTAAGATGATTATTGAGAAACGAAAGAGTTGTTTTTCTTCGGACAAACTCTTTTGTCGTATATCGAGTTTATTTGAAAATTAAAAATCTAAAACGTTTATTAATCTTAATAGCTAACAGAGATCACATTGTTCCGTGACCATCACTTTATGACATCCTGTGTTGTATTTGTTACTTGTGCATAGACGACATCGTCCGTAAGATCTTTTGTATCCTTATGTCTTTTTTAGTATCGATAGTATTCCAATATTTGTGTATTAGACTACTTAACGAAATATTTTATCAAATTGTAATTGTATTGTGTACTTCTATTTTTCTGGGCGACTAAAAGTAAAAAGAATATTGACATAAACCTCAGACGAGAACATTCAGAACCCTGTTGCGATTGTAAATAACGTAATATCTAACTTGCTTTCATGATATTCCACCCCAACAATTTCATTATACCTAGCTAGTTTATGGAAAGCTCTAAATCTTCCTATTCCATAAACTAGGCATTGTGCTGAGCGCATGCCTATCGTCGATAAGGCAGGAAGCCTCCCTGCCTCGTCGTGGAGAAATGCACTCCCTCTGCTCTCAATAGAATTCCTACCTTAAATAGGTGGGTACATTTCAATTTCCGTCCGAAATTCTAAGCCAGTATGGCTTAGGCATTTACTGAGTTATTATTTAGGCAACAAGATTTTTATTTTAGTAAGTAATTAAATAGTCGTTAATTGTTTTATGAATTAATGAATGAATGAAATATTTATTTCGACACGCAAAACACATAATTAAAAATTAAAGATAGAAAAAAAAGATACAGGCACATTAGCAGTAAAAAGACATAGTCATAACACTCATACAATTATAATAAAATCGAAAAATTCTTTGTTATAATTATTCATAGAAATAATTCGTTTTCGATTATGTACCCTTTCAGTAAGTTCCACTTAGAAAAATACTTCGAATTCCAAAGTAGGATAGGATTATTTTATTGCTGAAGGCCCGCGAGAATAGACGTAATACTTGTAAAACAATAATATTTCTAAACAATCATGTGTTTTCATTGGACGATAATGTAATGTACATATCTAGTAGTTGTAACATTGTGCATATGGATACGTACATCCTTTTTTTCCATCAGCACCTTCCAATCTGGCTCCTGAAAATGACGAGTTTTCCAGCAAAATCTCAGCTTGGGATAGGTTAGGAATAATGAATGTCGCCGCATAATGAAGGAGGAGCTTGAATGGGACCGCCATTAGACCCGAGGGTATATTCTTCATTATTCCTTTTGTATCGTCAACGGGGCTCTGGGAGATTGGTGTAGGCAGATTCTACTTAATTCAGCTCTTTTACACAGTTCATCTGAAGCATCTGAAATTTTAGTGAAATCTTACGAGGTGATTCGTTAGCTTTCAGCTGAGTTTGTTAATTTTTCTGACTATCTGAATTCTACAAAGATATAGTTTCATGACGTTAAAAGTTGCCCGCATTCCCACCATTGCTTGGGGAACTGAAGGATTTGTCTAATTAAGACAGGTAGCGTAGTAACTTTTCCCGACGTGGGAATCATAAGAGGCGACCGAGGGAGATCTCCAGAGAACGGGCAGCAGCGTTCTCTACGAGTTAAACTACAACACCACTGTGATCGCCAACCCGCCTGCCAAGCGTGGCGATTATTGGCATATCATCCCAAATAACGGATATCATTGGGGGAGGCCCTCGTCTGGCAGTGGACGTTATGTGGTTCATGATGAAGGAAACAGGCAGAAATATACACAAATGTTGCTGGTACCATCGTTTCAATCAAAAGGTTTAATGTTAGGTACTATTTGCAGGTCAAAATATAATGTTTAATTAGTAGTTACAAAGATATTAAGCTGAATAAAGTAATGAGTAATTTTCTGTGTATCAGTAGGTAAGTGTCCAATATTTTCACAAGTTAGCTATGTGTAATGATATTATATTATTAAAAGTCCATTATCAAGACAAAACTGGGCTTCGTATCACAAGACCGGAAGTGCTCAAGCATTTTGACCTCCATACCTTTACTTCCGACCTACAAGGCACCCAGCGGAACTAGCTACTTTGCTGCCAAGAAGCAACTCTTAAGCATAATTGCACTCTAAAGCGAGTGTGAAATAAGCGAGAAATTATAGTTTAATTTCTGCTTTCTACGCCCGTACTTACCTACATACCTACTCGTAAAATTAATATGTTTCAGTAGGTACAGACGTTACTCGAGTATACAAAACGTTATTTAAGGGAGATAAATTTTATGCATGAGAAACTTTTTTGGAAGATAATCCCCAAAAACATAGACATGAAATGAACCTCTGTTAATAACTACCCACATTTCACCACGGAGAACTCGATAAAACAAGTGGTGAACTCCATTGCTATCATAGTGTTACATCACAGCATACACTTAACATAATGTTTGTCACCACGTTTTCCTTCCCTCTAGTCGCAGGATTTCAGTTTATTTCCTTCGGTGAAAAAAAAAGCAATCCTACATTAAATTTTACCCTTTTTCTTTTGGTATCTTTCTTGACAGACGGTATGAGTTCAGACTCTAACACCGCCAAATAGGGTATCTTTATAATTACACCACACCGGACCAAACAACCGTACTGCTATAGAGACTACATCTTTCTCTATCTATCTAGTGAGTTAATCTTAAAAGATAGACATTAATTACTGTCGTGGATATTTTTTAGATCATTTCAAGAGGATTAAATTTTTCATACATATATTTTTGATATCTTGAACCGTTTACGCAGCGCACGCAACGGAAGCCCTCAAGGATGAATAATTTTCCCCGTTTTTTCACATTTTCCATTATTTCTTCGCACCTAATAGTTGCAGCTTGATGTTATACCTATAGCCTAAAGCCTTCCTCGATAAATGATCTATTAAGCAGAAAAATATTTTTTCCGGTAGTTCCAGAGATTAGCGCGTTCAAACAAACAAACTCTTCAGCTTTATAATATTAGTATAGATAAACAGTTAATTAATATAATTCTTCCTCAGCAACCACTCTATCTACTAAATAAAACCGCAAAATCCGCTGTGTATTTAAAGATCTAATACACAATGACAGACAGCGGAACTTTGTTTTCTACTATGTAATGATGTAGGTGTGTCATTGACTTCATAGGACGACTGACTGAAGAACTATCACTGCCTTTACGGTACCGGAAAGTGAATATTTTAATATAGGTACATAAAGACACAGCCGTTTCATTCATAATATCCACTATGATAAAAATAAATTGTTCCGTTCTGAAACATATTCTAGTTCAATAAAGGAACCATTGATGGTTTATAATGAGAGTAATAAATTATGTTAAACGATTCAGCTCGGGGATTCAATAGTGTTGTTGTAATATGAAATGTGCCCTATATTTAAGCGTTTATTGCGTATAATTACGTTAGTGTATAGAAATAAGTTTGTAAGTGCCTCTATTACGTTATTTTAAATAATTAATCTAAGTACGTAAGAAATAAGAACTAATAGTCTAGGTATCTACTGACTGCATTTTATTATTCATGTCCATATATTTGAGTTAGACAGTTACTATCATTCATATCCCATTGATATACGCCCACGATTCAAGCATCGAACTAGGGACCCTTGGTCCAAGTGCATTGACCTACCAGTCCACGACGACAGAAAATTGTAAATCGATAGCAAGATATATGCAGTGATTTTCATTTATCAGCAGTCTTAGACATAGGTCTACGACTGCTGATAAATTAAACCTAATCTAATAGGTACATAACTTCCTCTCCATACCGGCAATCAATTATATTGCTGGACCTTTATCGGGCAAAACAAAGTAAAAAAAAAACAGACTCACTCGCGTCCCCACAGCCAACAGTTAAGCAATCACGTTTTTCCATCTGCCACAAAGGAAAAATCGTTAAGCCTGAGAGGCTCGTATCAGAAATTGCATTCCTCTCTACTGGAGACGACCGTCATTCCGCACACAGCCTACTAACATACAGTAACTTGAGCTGGCAATTCATTTAACGACCTTACGACCCAGAGCTCATTTTACACAGGTTAGTGGACAAGTCAATTGGGCCAAATGCACATCTAGGTCATTGCAGCTTGTTGCATGAGGAGCGAGTTTCATCCCTGTGGGCTTCATTTTGGGAGTTTTGCGGGCAATAAAGTTTTGTTTGAGGTTTTAAACACTGCCTACTGTTTCTGTTAGTGCCGTAACTTTTGACGTTTATGTGCACTACAGGTTTTCATTCGGCCGTTTTTCGTTTCACCTACTACAAGTCTCTCTTGGCCAGGAGGTAGTTTAAATCTATGGTTGGCTAATAAGTATTTTTAGCTGCCTGAAATATTAGCATATAGCTACCTAAAACATTTCAATGCATAGATTTCTAAACTACTAGAGGACGCACTGCGATTCATTTTCGTACTTTAAATATTTCATATGACCTATACCTATAACCCTCTATTTAACGACGCGTCCCACAGGATAAAGAAAAAAATCGATTCAGCCATTCTTCATTTTTAAATAATGTAAGGAACACAACTTTCTTTTATGTACATAGGTAACTAGCTGTCCGCCCGCAGCTTCGCCCGCGTGGACTTCGCTTATATTGCGGTATAAAGGAATATTTTTGTTTTCCCTCGGGAATATCGATTTTTTCGGGAATAAAAAGTACCCAATTATTTAAACCGGACTTCTAACTTCTAAGTAAGTAAGTAAGTAAGTTTTTTGTTTCACCTACTACAAATCTCTCTTGGGCAGGAGGTAGTTTAAATCTATGGTTGGCTAATATTTTTATATGAACTATAAACCCTCTATTTAACGACGCGTCCCACAGGATAAAGAAAAAAACCTATTTGTTAAGCTACCTCCCCACCAGCATAATCGATTCAGCCATTCTTCATTTTTAAATAATGTAAGGAACACAACTTTCTTTTATGTAGGTACATAACTAGCTTTCCGCCCGCAGCTTCGCCCGTGTGGTCTTTTTTATATTGCGGTATAAAGGAATATTTTTGTTTTCCCTCGGGAATATCAATTTTTTCGGGAATAAAAAGTACCCAATTATTTAAACCGGACTTCTAACTTCTAACGTCTGCAATATTTCAAAGCAATCGGTTCAGTAGTTACGGCGTGAAAGCGGAACAAACAAACTCACTTTCCCATTTATAATATTAGCAAGATATACTTATTGGTACCTATAAACATGTAATCCAAATTACGCTTGTTATTAAACTCGAGCAATTGAAAAATTTAATTTATGGGAAATATAGGTACGTGATAAAATTAGATTGATTTGTTATTATAAGCAAGTAACTTGATAATTCATGTAATAATTATATAATGTAAAGTAAGATATTACTTCCTGAATCTTTGTACCATAAATCACGCTTGTTATTCTGTGAAGGTATGCGCGATGAAAACTTTCAGTAATAACTACCCACATAATTTCATTACATTGAAGGTCCAACGTGATAGCAGGTGGACCGCTTCACAGCTTATTTGGACTACGTGATTTAAAAAATCAATTGTTCGGTGTCGACTGCAGTGCTCTTGTCAATAAAATCAGCAGCTTTATACTGAATTTTCATTTGAAGCGGTCAAAACTGTAGACAGAAAAGGACTAGTGAACGTTCCAGACCGGTATTTCTAACTTTTTCTGAAACTATTATGAGATTTAGGTTATATTTTGTAGCAATCTATAAAATGCGTTCGACTTAATCACTCTTTCAAAACTCCAGGCGCTGAATTTAATGTACCATTACTACATAGTTTGCTATTCTTTATTTCCAGGCGCTCCGGAACACGTAGAGGCATGGAAGGCGGCGGCAGTGGCGTAGTGTATCGGGTGGTGAACAGGGCCAAGAACAAGACTGACAGCGGCCAGCAGACAGAAAGGCAACCTCCTCTACCCAAAGACACCACGTGGAAGAAGTACACGGACTCGCCCGGCGTTGGAGCTCCTATGGTAATTATATACCAGTAGCTTAACCCATTAACGCCCAGAAGAATACTTAGTCTTTACTTGGTTTTGGAGTTTTATGTCCAAGTAATTGAGTTTAAAATAACTTTTCGGTCTTCGAGTATAGTGGGTGCTAGTGGATTAACTTTAAGGTCCTATATTTTTTAGTACCTGGTTGCGATGTGAGCTAGAATTGTGCTACCGATTTACTACATTGTTAGAACCTAAGCATGTTTGCATACCGACGAACTATTGAGCGCCTTCTACTGTTTTTTTTAAGTCGGTTAACAGAGTCCACGTAGTTACTTATTAGTTACGTAGATAGGTATCTACCTACTTGATTGCTGGCTAAACTACCTACCTTGTACCTACATAGGTGCCCTAACCTATTCACATACCTTACATTCGTATTTTCGTTTCCAGTCATCATCTCCTGCTCCACCTAGTCCGTCGCACAGTCGCAAGAGTGACAGAAGAGCTGGTCATCATTCGCCCCAGCATCATAAGAGGGAGAAGCTCACAGCTGCCCAGCAGCTAGGCATCGCACCTCATCCACAGGTATGTAATTGAAACATTAAGGTAAAAGTTTACTGGCTTAGGCGCGAACGCTGGGTAAAAGGCCCAGGGTCTTATAATTAGTACCTACCTAATCTCCATAAATTCTGTCTTACGTAGGTGTCATCTTTAACTAGTAGGTAAATTAGTACATGGATATTTTAGCGCGTAGCAAACAAGTTTTTTTTATTATTGCATTCAGATTGGTATGTCTTGTTTTGAAGGATAATATGGAGCATTGTCCTTCTTTACTACATATTTTATTTTCATTATCATGCAATACAAGCATAAAAAAGAACTTTTATTATAATAACCCATGAATGAATAAAATAAAGGACTATATTTTGGGGAATTTTAAGGGAAATATTTTGAATAATCACTCGCACTCCAAAAAAGCTTTGTCGTACAATATTAGGTATCGATTTTCTAAAATCTTAGACCAATGTGAGACTAACATTTATAAATTATTCCGATTGTTTCAGAGTCAACCACCAAGTGGACCATCATCTCGGCCGTCCAGTGCTGCTAGTGGTGGCAATGGCGGAAGCAGTGGATCAAGCAAATCAAAAGTTCCTCAGAATTTCGGTTATGTCAAAAGACAAAATGGTGTTCAACAAACGTCTCAGTCCAATGGGGCATCTCCTCATCCACACAGTAAGCGGTTTTTACCTTAAATAAGAATAAAAATTGGGATAAAACTATAGGATATCAAAACATAACTACACAAGTTAGTTTAAAACAAGAGTTATTTGTAGAAATATTGATTCATTGACAGACGGCTGACGGCTATTTGTTGTGTTGTATTTTGATTCAAAGTTTTATATAGAAAGTTTTTCATTTTCGATTGTTACGAACTTAGGGATCTATTTCGCCGATTTTCTTCTGTTTTTACCGAAACCTAGTTTGGTTTTGTTTGCATGTTTATTTAAACGATAGGTAGCTGTTAACTTATGGCGCCTATGTAATTTTATTGCACCTACCTTCCACAGGTGGTAGAACGGCCCAGGTATCTGCAGTCCCGAGGACCAAAGTCAAGGTTTCAGGTGGCACGCAGACGTGCACACAAGATCTTCAAATTCACAGTAAGTACTTTCTTAAAATCGTAGACATACAATTGAATTATTTGTAACAAAAACTACACGTACGGTATACGTACGTACCTACTATCCATTTCTATCACTGGTACGATCAGTAGGTAAGTAAGCCTAAACAGCGTTCCTTATAGTGCCTATGGGTTAAACAGTGTCCAATATCTTTAGTCACCTACTTTTAAGCTACTATGCCCAAGTAGGTAGGTACCTACTTACCTGTATGCATAACATTTAGCCCATACAAATGCAAAATAAATGCATTTTTATGGGACCCTCTTTCCTATAGTCCAACCAGACTTTACATATTGTTATGATAAGGATTTTATGACAATATGTTCCCACAATTCCTACTGGTTAAATAGAACCTAAACTACTAGTCTATTAGATAAGTAGAAGTAATCTAGTTTATAAGCCAGCAACTAGGGAGGTACAGTAAAGAACCGCAGGTGCATAACAATTAAAGTATTTTTTAATATTTAGATTATCAATATTTTGATACAGTTTGGTAGTTTATTACAAGCTGGCAGCCCTTGAATGTACCTCCAAATGTAAGAAAATGTACCAATGACAATTAATATCTACATAAGTACCCGTTTAAAACTTTTCAGAGAATGGCATTGGACCGAAATCCTACTCTTTGGGAGGTTCGGCTGCAGCCCAGCTCTCAGCTTCGGTTAGGGAGCGGCTTCTCGGATCTCAGTCCCTTCCAAAACCTGGGACACATGAATTTGCTGCTTTGTTCCATCATCACAGGTAAATACAAAATATGTATTATTGTCCAATAACACTATTAATTTCACAATTTCTTTTAATATGGTTATTCCTATTTAATTACTTGTTCAAACATTGTTTGACCAATATGACCAACATACCCTCAATCAAGAATCAGAATGATGTATGAATGTAGATGAAGCGAAAGGGGTATGTCAGGACCGTGACAAAATGGAGATCTGTAGTCTCTGCCTACCCCTCTGGGAGACAGGCGTGAAGTGTATGTTTGTATGTATGTCAATCAAGAATCACTCTTTCTACTAAAGAAAACTGCCTCAAAATCCATAGCATAGTTTTAAAGTTCTAAGTATACATAGGGAGAGACAACAGGAAGTGACTTTGATTTATGCTACATATTGATTACTTTATTGCACAAAAAATTTACAAATGCGAACTGCCACTTGTCATTTTCTTCCTATCTTAGGTTACTAGGTTACCTAGAAGTAATAATCTCAGCAATAATGTCACCTTTGGTTAAAGCTTAAAAACATGGTTAAGTGTAATATTAGTTTTATAATGAGGGGTTTTCTTTAAAAAGTTTAGAAGTTAGAAAAGTTTCCACATCTCCAGGGGGTGTGAAGATCAAATTTTGAGTTTGAGAACTATCTGCATTAAATATTCAGAAATGATACATTTAATATTCAGTACTTAACACATAAAATATTCAGAACTAATACATTTCATATTCAGAAATATTCATAAACGAAAAGTTATCTGTGAACAACCTTAAAAATAAAACATACCTATATGGTTGAATTAAGAAACCTCTTTTTATGAAGCCCCTTAAAAAAGTTGTTGTGAAATGTATGATACCCTACAGAAAAATACGACCTTGCAACTACACTAATTTAGCAATTACTTTGTAAGATAATGTTTCTTCATGTCATACTAACTGCTAATGAACCAAATATCTCACTCAATTGAACAACTGACATGAACAATTAAAGAGCAGTTAAAACTACTCCACAAGTGAATGAGTGAAACTGGTGATTTATCAGTGCGTTAGAGTGGGACACAAAATAGGTAAATAGTTCTTGGGAATCAATATATGTACCAGGGTTGTCACTCACAAAAATATAAATACAGTTAGGTAGTTATTTATAACACATTGTGATACTTAATAGTAGGTTTTTTGCTTATGCTGATACCAACATACATGACGGTAAATATCTCATGGAAAAAAATATATTCCTTGATCTATGTACTTTTACTTAGGTAATTTAAGCAGGAATACTTAATTTATATGAGTAATTAACAATGCCCGTTAAGTAGGCAGTTAAGGAATATCCTTGCTAATATTATAAATGCGAAAGTAACTCCTGTCTCTCTGTCTCCCCTTCATAGAGCTCTAAACTATCTGTCTGTACAAATAGTTACACAGAAAGAGTAAACAGATAGTTTAGAGCTTGAGAATAGACATATATTTTGCTAGCTACTTTTTATATCTATCCTGTGGGACGCGTCACTAAATAGAGGTTATTATAGTTTGTATGAAATACTGAAACTACGCGAATGAAATCGCGGGGCGTCTACTATTTACTATAAGCCATCAGAAAGAAAATTATCTAAGAAATTAAAGAATAGAAAAAAAAATGAATTATTATAGGTATAAAATATAATAGCCATTAATTAAAACAAAAGAATTCACATACCATCATAATTAAACAGACTACGAGTATAAGATATGACTCATTGGTTGGAAGAACAATATATGGGCATCCCTAATCAAAAACAAAGCTTTGTGGAGGCCATTCAGTAATAAAGATGCTCTCGACTAGTTTAGTTGTGCAAATGGTGTAGTGGATTTTTTTTAGACAATTATGTGGCTGAAACAAAATGTCACATACCTATAGGTGGGTGTTTGTGACCTTTATTAAGCATTTTGTGTAGGTGTAATGATAGGCGAAGAAAATGCTCAGCCATTCTTACTCATTGTAAGTAGATTAAGCCATGAAAATTGTGCATTGAAATTTTATCCCATTTCTCTCTCCAGTTGGTCGGATACTTGACTTGCAATTGACAGGTCGCGGGTTCGAGACCGGTTGTACTGGACGTATACCAATAGGACTATTTCAGTGCCTATGTACGCAACGCATGAACAGATGTGACTCCTATAACGGCGATGGGCTCACCCTCTGTCACGTTGGGTTAAACACGCTTGATAAACCGTGGACGTTTGCTTAGCAAGTGCCTCTGCCTACCCCACTTTCGGATTTAAAGCTATGAAGTGTGATTTTCTCTTCATCCTAACACCCTCAACTAAATGTGGTGTAACTTTACAAAAGTTGTTACAGGTCTACTGAAACTGTTTATTCCGTATTGAACATACAATAGGTTTTTCATCTTCTTATCTCGTATAATTTGACGGGCCCGTTGGTGTAGTGGTCAGCATGTCTGACTCTGCTTCGTAGGGTTGTGGGTTCGATTCCCACCGCTGACAGGTGCTTAGGTGATGAGGTTTTAAAAACTTGTTGGACGTGTTTGGGTGTTTTATTTATAAAAGTATGTATTTAAATGAAAAAAAAATATAAGTAAATATAATAGCTCGTTGTCTGATTTCCATAAAATAAGTGCTTTAGCTACTTAACATGGGATGAAGGTAATGTGGGTGTTGTTGTAAAATATTTATTTATATTATTATTTTATTATTTTACAATACAATAGTTTTGACTCACAATATGGATGGTATGTTATGAAATGCTGTACCGTAAGAGCAGTAAGCATTTTATATTACACCAATAAAGTGACCCTTATCAGCACATGTAAATATTGACATTGATAAAGATCCCTGGTCACCCGTGGGAACTAGTTACATTTTTAATCAGAGCTCCGGGACATTCTCACCTATTTTACGTTTTTTTTTAAATTTAATTGGATCTAGAAAGGAGGTTCTAATACTGTTTTGTTTTTTTTTTTCTTGCGAAGAATATCGCCGAGGGGCGGTATTAAGATCAGCGACGGCAGCTTATCGGACACACAAACGTATTCGGACGTAAAATCCGATTACGGTGTACCCTACGCGCCTTGGCTGAGACACAGGTAAATGCAAACTTTAGTCTTTGTTGTGTTTTTAAAAAAAAAAGTTCTGTTTTGACTTTGAAGTGCAGTGGTGTGAGTGGAAGTGTGAAAATAAGTATAGATTAGTATAGATTTTGTGTTCGATGCTGTGGAACTAACTATTATCGGAAATAATGGATGTAGGTTTTGTAAATATTTGCAACTATCGTTTTGTTCAGCTGTTAGACAACAACTGAATATTGTATCAATCAACTCGACTACTACGTATTTTAGAACGAAAGAAATAAGTTTTCTAACATTTTGAATGTGTGTAAAACTTGTGTTACACACCAATTTGTGTATGTACCTATCTTATATAATGTGTAATATTAATCAATTGGAATGCTCATATTCTTCTATCACTATGCACGTACCCATCTCCATATTCATTTCCACTTTCTCAGCTCAGTCGTGGTACTGGTACAATATTATTCCAAATTCAAAATTATCCAAGATTTATTTTTAATTGTACCACGACTGACAAGTACTGGCCGTTTCAGCAACACATATTCCACTGGAGGCGGTCGGCTGTCCGAAGGCGAATCGATGGAGTCACTGTCGTCGCTACATTCGGCACACGTGTCTGCCCACCACACCTCATCCCCTAACTCACACCACCATCGCAGCTCTCTCACTCACAATAAGCTCATCATGCACCGTGACGCTCAGGGCGGCAGGCTGAACCGAAGCAACAGTATTAGGTAGGTTTCATCATACTAGTTCGAGGCTCTACCGTTGCGGCGCTAGTTGTTGTTTGTGCGCCGCTAGCGCCACTACGCCGGTACTCGGTGCGGGAAATCGTGGAACTACTGTTTATCGTCATTAGTTTTGTAACGTTTTTATTCAAAATTCAATTTCATAATCGTTCATCGGCTTTCATACCAAAATCATTACATATCACCAAATATTCACAATTTAGATGTGTAAGATTTTAATGCGATATTAACTTATGTATCGATTTGTTTCGACTCCAGCTATCTAAGAGATAGGACGTTCCCAAGGTACGATTCATGCACTATGGAAGATATAATTTATAAGCTTCCATTTGGCACGCTTTCATACTTAAACTTAAGCATGATATTGAGAGGGCACGGCTTTTCATCACTGTTTTATATTATTTTGCCTCACACGTCGTGATATATAAACATAAGTTTCGCTTCATTTCAGCTGCTATATTGTTACGTGAATACGTCGCCGTGTCTTTAAATTGCATTTATTTTCATAAAACCATTGTTCTCATTTAAAAAAAAAGTCAGATCGCAAGCTTTCTCGATGTTGTGAGTGTATTGTCTGATCTGTGGCAACAGTTTTTTTTTCTGCTACGCCCTATATGTACTTTCAATTACACTATTGAGAGAGAGTTACAAAGTTAACAACCTCTTCAACATACTAAATTAAACGTACTGACCTCGTATGAGTAAAAATATCCAATCAATTTATATCAGTTGTCACATAATTTCGCTTAGAAATAACCAGTTTTGTAGCGACATAAATAAGTTTGGTAGGTATCTTTAATCATACGATGGTTACTATTTAACCTTTTAACCGCCAATCTCTTATACGTAATTGATTTTGAACCCTATGGTTTTCGGAATAAAATTTAAAACCGTAAAATACAATTTATCATCCGGCGGTGAAAAGGCTAATTTATCAGGGAGATAGTAAAAGACACAGATCAGAAAATAATCACATGACCGATTTCAAAAACAAATAAACTTTTTGCTCTGTGTAGATCAACAAAATCAGAGAAGCTGTATCCGTCGATGCTACAGAGGTCTTCTGAGAGCGATTATGAGCCGTACTATTGCCTCCCAGTGCAGTATGGACCGGCTGGTCAAGGTATGTTGGTTTTACATCTAATATACATATAAAATTTCCATGTCATAATGTTTAATGAAACGGCTTTACCGATTTTTTTACAAATTTTATATGCGTATTCAGTAGGTCTGAGAATCGGCTACTATCTATTTTTATGCATCTCCAGTTGTATTCTCCCAATACACGGGGTCCAAAGGCCACTTCTTGTGGCAACAAATGTTTGCCGGACAGCTAGTCTACATGCACACATCAAAAGTGTCTGGGGATCAAGACATTTTTAGCTCTAAAAAAAATCTAATTTATTTAAATTAAATCTAATCTTCTGGATTGGTCTCCTACCTGATTTCCCATGCCTGTATCAATGACTTATCACTACATTTTGAATAAATTATGAATGAATTCAGTTTTTTTCTCGATTGCAATCTTCTAAAATGTATTTGATCCCTAGACAGTTTTGATGTGTGTATATACAATTTCCATGCCACAATGTTAGTTACCGTACTCCTCCGCAACGGCTTTCACAATTTTTTACCAAAATATGTGAATTTAGTAGGTCTGAGAATCGGCTACTATCTATTTTTTATGCATCTGCCAGTTGTATTTCTCCCAATACACGGGGTAGAAAGGCAACTTATTATGGCAAACAAATGTTTGCCGGGACAGCTAGTGTACTATAATAAGATAAAGAAGTAGGGAGTGATGGACTCTGCCTATCCCAATGGGAGACAGACAGACGTGATGCATACTTATCTTGGTATGTAGGGTAAAGAAGTCACAATGTACTTACTAACATTAAAATTTGTAGATTAGTAAAGAAAAAAGTCGATGGTATTAGATAATTGGTAAAAATAAAAATAAATCTCATTCGAGTAACTTACATTTACCCATAAACTTTAATTTATTAGTAAGGTGAGAGGTGGTTTTTTATGGGAGGAGGGGGGGGGGGGTTCGATTCATCCACCCAGCCAATTACAGGGCTCCGATCAGCTGTTTTGATAGTTGTCAAATTACTTACGCTTCAAGAAACTGGGAGTAAGGCACCTTATCTGATCCCGTCTAGGTATCAACTATGGGGTGTCAGAGCCACCGTCCCCTTCGCCCCGATCAGCGCTGAGCCCCACTCACCAGCCGGCCGGGGTCATGCACACGCCGAGACATTCTCATCACTACACTAAGAAGAACGACGATGGTATGTGGATTTACAGATTTTGACCTCTTATTTTATGGTAATAGATTCCAAAACAACATTTTGTTTTTTTTTATTTGGGAAGCCAACACCATTCAAGTCCAATAAAAAATCCGCAAACATTAAAATACAGTGCTATCTGCACTGTATTTTAATGTTTAATTATAGGCTATTACAAAAAGGATAGTAAAAGGACCCCGAGCAATGGTCTTGGAAACGTTGTTGGGCTCGCCACTGCGTGTAAAAGGACGCGAGCATTGGTATTAGAAACGTTCTTGGGCACGTCAATAAAAAAAAATCACATTATTATGGTGATGAAACATTTTTTTTTCATTTCCTCGCATTGTCGCCATAGTAAAAGTTGTTCATATTGACGTGCCCAACAACGTTTCTAATACCAATGCTCGGCGTCCTTTTACACGCTGTATACATTTTAGTATAAATGTACAGTGGACAGCTGACATTATAATATAAATTCATTACATTACTTTTTATTTTATTAGTAAAAACAAACACATATGTATAGTAAAAACACAAATGTAATCATATTGTCCAACAGCGCACGGCTCGACCGCATCGCTAGTCTCAACTGCATCATCCTTGGCTGCTGGTGCTGGTTCCGAGGAAAGGCAGGCCCATGAGGTTTGTTTGCATTTTTTACCTCTGTTCCGTAGGGTCGTGGGTTCGATTCCCACCGCTGACAGGTGCTTAGGTGATGAGCTTTTAAGCACTATTCGATGTGTCTGGGTGTTTTATTTATATACGTGTATATTTAAATGAAAAAAATAGATAAGTAAATGTATCTCGTTGTCTGATTTCCATAACACAAGTGCTTTAGCTACTTAACATGGGATGAAGGCAATGTGTGTGTTGTTGTAAAATATTACTTTTTTAATTTTATTTACCTACTATTTTACCTATTTTTAAATATAGGCAAAGTAGGTTACGCTGCTATCATACGATGTACACCAGTGGCGTGCACTGGCTTTTACGACGAGGTAGGCAGTAATCCCCAAGGATTGACACCTATGTATAGGTAACCTATCAATTCACCCACATAACACAGGACCTTCGACAGCCTCTGTCGTGTACGAGTGCAACAAAAAAAGATCTAGCAATATCTCTATTATTAGGTCGGGTAGCCAAAATACTAAGGTAGGCAGTGTCTTTTTGCCTATATAGTGTGCACGCCACTGATGTACACGTAATGAATACAAAATATAGAACAAAGTCGCCTCCCACTGTCTTGTCCCTATGTATGCTTTCATTGCGCAACGGATTTTGTTGCGGTTTTCTTTAGTAGATAGTATTACTTGGGGAACGTTTACATGTGTTTAAATTCACATAATAGCAGAGAAACACTTTGAATAATCTGGCAAAGTAATATTGGCAAAACATCGTTTGCCAGGTCAGCTGTAAATTGATCACTTATAGGTATAAGTAATAATAAGGAGTGCCTACTTTGATATATCGAAATCTTGAATTGTATATTGAATGCTTAGACATTTTATGAAATGAAACATATTGATTTTGGAACGGAATACGTTTAAAAATGTTCCACATGTTATATACACGATACAGATTTTCAAGCATTCTTTTTTCAAAAGAAGATCGTATAAAGGGTGCTTAAGATAAAGAACAGTGGACATAGTTCACCCTTCAAAGTAAAGGTCCATTTAGATAGTTACATACTTCGTGTTAACAGTGGTATGCAATGTCAGATAGACAATCGTGTGAGTCACGCCTGCTATCACTTTCATGGTCAGAAGTAACTCATTGATTCATGGCTTGCACTCAGAACAGTTTATTTTACTCAGTTAGCTCTCTTTGATTGTGAAATATTTAGATACGTTGTGTATAAAAATATAAAATTTGAAAAAATACACTTCACACCTTTTAATCCCAAAGCGGGGTAGGCAGAGGCACTTGCATAAAAATATATGTGCGACCCGAAATGTTTTCTCACGAGTGTACACAAAATAATCTGTACGCAACGCGTGCTTAAGTACACCAAGCTTTTAGAAATATTGTAATACCCAATACCAGAAAACATATGCAGTCAGGAATGCTATGAAGATTCCGGGCGCTTCCTCGCCTAGTTAAGAATGTATGTTTATTTCAACGTCATCTTTGGTCAGTCCAGGGTAAAATACAGGGCGTAGGTTAGCTGTATTCTGGTTGAAAAACCATGTATGAGAAAAAAAAAATACGTACACTCTGTGTGCACTTAATTACCATTGCGGTATGGTGGTATGGGAATTAAAAGAAAAAAATAACCAAGTAAGCATATCAATATTAAATGGTATTCAACACTCATGAAATGCTACTCTAATATACTGACACTATCTAAAACATGAACAGACATAGAGATTATAATCTCCTGTCCTGTTTTATCATTCTGCAAAAAATCTACCTCAAGATAGTAGTCATAATCATGACAGTCTAAAATACTTTCAGCCAGAATTATTGCTCTGAAATGTATAAGCAATATGAAAACTTTAGAATAACAATCCCATAATGGGCATATGGAGAGAATGGATGAAAGTCGACTGACGAAAGAGGTTTATATGGGTAATGGGCCGGGTGAGTAGAGGTCGCCCCAGAAGGAAGTACATCGCCCAGATTGGTGATGTCCTGGCGGAAGGTGGCGTGAAACGTACTCGAAACCGGAGGTCATGTATGAAAAGATGTATGAATGTAGATGAAGCGAAAGGGGTATGTCAGGGCCGTGACAAATG
>SJJU01003890.1:0-32133 GCA_012932125.1 Conopomorpha cramerella
ATATCTACCGTATATACTTCTATTCCACATTCAGCTTGCACCAACGAATCCTATAGACTGAAGCAACACGCATCCATATTATTCTAGAGGTATAAATAATCCAGCTTTACTTGATCTTTCTGTTCATAATAATTCGTATGAACAAGCAAGCGGTGCCTGTGGACGTAGCTCTATGGCTTCAGACTGTCATAATAGGATTGCTTTGACTCAGCTCATTGACGATGTTGTATTTAATGAAGTGGTACGTAAAGAGTATATTGAATGTAACATACATTCAGTCCGGATTTCACAAAAATACTACCTGAAAATACATCCTCTCTTCTTCTCTGCATAGAAATCTTAATATAAAATAGGTCTTGAAGTCGCTGGTGAATAGGTACATCAGGCAGGATGGTGGTCATATGCTTGTTCATAGTGATAAAAAAAAAATAGTACAACATTGTTTTAAGACTACTTTACCAAAGTAACGTCAGTTAGGAATAAAATTATATTAATATTTAGGTATATTTGAAGGTTTATACATGGTATAATATAATCAGAACAAATTAAAATCCAGACATCACAACAATATTGAAATCCGGACCCACACACTTATGACAATAACCTCTTATATGCTTGCAGGAAGGACTAGGTATTCCGTTCTGCTTTTCCAAATAATGCCCGAAAACTCAGTTTTTACCACACATAGGGTTAATTACTTCTGCAACATAAGTAACAAAAAGGAATAATCGTACAGAAAGCCACATTCATATCGTATCGCTTTCATCGCAGAGCACAGCAGTGGCAAAAGTGCGAGCAATGAAATGGAACCAGTTTATTTCTGATTTCTATAGAATTTACTTTTTAAGTCTTATCTTATAAGCCATACAACTTAAGATTAGAGCGGATTAAATATACATTAACATACCTTCTAGGACAACATGAGATTAAAAAATACCTACAGAACCGCTAACAACATCAAACCGTAAAATAGGAATAGAAATTACTGCAGTCTAATAATATGAGTAGGTATTACAGTCTATGGTTCAGTGAGTTTACAATAATAACTGGGTTCTAGAGCGTCTGTGGTCCAGTTGGTCGGATTCCTGTCTTGCAACCGAGAGGTTGCGGGTTCGAGTCCGGCTACTGGACGCGTACCAATGGGACTCTTTTTCAGAGCCTATGTACCTACGCAATGCAACGCTCATACGGTAAAGGACAACATCGTGATGAAACCCACACACCACAAGGTGTGTGAACCTTATAATAGCGATGGGCTCACCCCCTATCACGTTGAGTTAAATACTCTTGGTGAACCGGCACTTGCCAAGTACCTCTGCCTACTCCGCAATGGGATTAAAAGGCGGCGCGAAGTGTATGTTCTATTGCAAAGCTGAAGCTTAAGAAATTCTTAACATGTACTTGACAGCCATGAATTTTGTAGTAATATCCCACAATATATCTACTACTCATTTAGTAAGTAACCAAAGACAAATTAACTGTAGGACTTTGCTTAGCAAGTGCTTCTGCCTACCCCGCTTTGGGAATAAAAGGCGTGAAGTGTATTTATTTATTTTTTCTGAGTAAAATTACATTTAAAACTTTTTTTAAAATGAAAGCAGAAATATCCTTAATGCAATATGACCAACAATGTGCGCTGTCTGAAGTTCTTGCATTTGTAGACTATAGTTATCGATCGAGTATTGTCGTTTTTAATATTTTTTTTGCTGTCGTTGAGTTTTAGGCAAAACATGTCAATATTCATGTTTTAATGGGCACACTTTTATACTTTGTCTATAGGTTCATCCTAACAACAACCGGCGGTGCAGAACGCGACATCGAGTCAAGAATGAAGAAGGCACAAGCAGCATTCGCTCAACTCCGCCCAGTCTGGAAGTCAAACATTCTCTCCCGTCGGATAAAACTCTCCCTCTTCGAATCCTTAGTGAAGTCTGTGCTGCTGTATGGCTGTGAATCGTGGAAAGTGACCAAAAGCATTACGAACAAATTGCAAGTCTTCGTAAATAAGTCACTTAGAGCCATTCTGAGAATTTTCTGGCCAAACACTATAACGCTATGGACCAAATGCCGCCAAAAACCGATAGGCGAAGAAATCGCTCTGCGCAAATGGAGATGGATTGGCCACGCGCTTCGAAGAGGCGAGAACGATCCGGCGGTTGTGGCTTTCGACTGGCGCCCTAGCGGGAAGCGGAGACGAGGAAGACCAACGCACACGTGGCGGCGCTCCGTGGACTCCGAGCTCAGGGCGGCGGGCATTGACTGGAGTGCCGCAAAGACAGCAGCGCTGGATAGAGGGACATGGAGAGATATCTGCAAGGCCCTATGTACCCCCCGGGTATGCTAGGACCTAAGTAAGTAAGTATAGGTACATAGCTTTAGGGAAGTGTACCTACCCAAAGACAATTGACCTCCAACTGCTACTGATTCTCACTGCTATACCTCTCTTGTTTCATTCTCATTCGTCTATCTTTTACAATCTGTCTATTTAACTAAACCATAATTGACCTTAATTAGAGAGTCGTCACGTCTGCATTCTGTCTGTCAACAACACTGATGTAAGTTTATAAGAAAAAATCTGTCCCGGAATTGTATTCCTCTCGTTCCATTGCTAGATTGTTCGTTGTGTCAAAAATGGATTTAAGTAATAGGAACCCAGATCAATGATATAATTGCACCGCTCGTCAAAAATGTCAATCGACGATCAACTAGTATAACCCCCTTACCAATAAACGAGTTGTCACTTATACAACATTTATTACAGGTCTACTTGAACTGGTTATTTCGTATTTGACATACAACTGATAAGTTAAGTTGAGTTTTGTGTATCTTCGAAATAGCAATTCCGCCACCACTCGTTCGATGGTGGAATATATTAGTCGATGTCGGTCGATAGCTTCCACCAAAACAAACGATCGACTAATCAGCCTATCATAGATCGTTGGATTCTCAGTAGACCGTCAAAGACTAAAGACCGATGGATCGGTGTAGTAACACCCTCTAACACTTTCGTGCACATTCAACTTAAGTCAATAAAAGTTTTATTACTATCACGTCGACGGGCGGGGTATGTCCCCGAAGGTGTTACACATTTCGCACCCACCATGATAAAAATAATCCAATAGTACTCAGAGGACTTACTGCAAGCAGTCCAAGCTACGCCGCGAAGGTGTCGCCCCAACCGACCGTCATCGAGACGAATGAAAGATGTAAGTGTAACTAAAATATTTTCGGTATTTTTAATTTACTTAATTAAGAACACATTTTTACATTATGTTATTGTAAACAAAGTATCTACAGAATTTTACATCGTCTAGAAATAAGAATTTACAAGAGATGTTGTTTAATGGTTTTGTTTCATTTTACAAATCATAACGAAAACCGCGATGGTTCACCATCGCGATTTCCAAACAATATTAAGTTCTGCTTTTCGAATTAACTTAAAACTAAATTATTTACAATAATGTTAACTTAAATTACGCATGTTGTGTCAATAATTACGTTGGGCTTATTGGAATAAACTGTTATTTGAATTTTGTTACGAGAAATAAAAATGAGTCAAATCGCCGTTCACTTCGCTAACATAAAATCCTATTTAACAAGTTAGGTACTATGAGATTTGAAATATTACTGTACGTTGTTCTCAAGTTTTTTTTTGTTCATAATTGTTTCGATATTATTCTCGACTTCACCGGAAACTGCTCTATGGTTAGGTTCTATTATCATCTACGTCTCCTAGTAAAGTGTTAATTTCTAAATGGAATCTTCAATATCACATTTTGGAAGGCCTACGACAAGTATTCGGAAAAGGATTGATTGTATGAGAAATTTTTGCATAATTTCATTGGGTATTTGACTATTTATTATGTTTGTCTTATCAATTCAATTTCGCCAATATCGTTAAAGTAAAAGGAATGATTGTCTTAAAATATCAAAGAATTTGGTCCTTGTCGAATTATTTTTTTAGGTACGGTTTATTTTTTTAACATTTTTATCCTAAACGCGTTTTAATACTAAAATATTTACAACGTTAACGAAAAAGAGTTAGGTTACGAAAACGCCATGGAAGACTGCGTTTCCGCTGAAGCTAGTGTACTTTACAATAGCTGTTTATCACATAGACTACTTCTTATCCTAATTGGAAATCACAATTCTTATCTATAAAATTGTTCCCCAATGGAAAAAAAATTAAAAAAAAACAAACAAAAAGAAACACAAAATAATAGGGCAATAGGTAACGTTCGAGACAATTTAAAGCAATGTGATAATGTTTAAATTCATATTAAATCTACGTTTGAACAACACATTGGTAACCTTTATTAAAACACAACAGTTTAAATAAAAAAAATAATTATTAAATTAACCATTAACTGACAAATAAGTTATTGCATTGACGAAACGTTCTCAGCGCATTATAGTTACCTTATATCTACATTTTGGAAAATTTTACGGTAACACGACCAAAATAGAGGGGGTCACAAAATGAGTATTTAAAAAAAAAACAAATAGAAAAAAAGGAAGAGGTGCGATTTCGCTAGATACTTAAAAACGAAATATTAAAAATAGGTAAGAGCGCATTGCATTTAGTTCAACATTAACTGTACAAAACATAGGAAACTTAAAAATAACTGGCCAACATTGACATGATTGGTTTAAACAACTGAACTGAGGACAGTTTTGGAAAGAATAAAAATCCTTCTAGAAGTAAAAAGGCTGTTAGAGTCACATATAATATTGGTCAACATACATGGATTTGAAGTCCTTTAGCAATTTCAAAAGAATAAAGCGAGTTAGTAACTACATATTTGAGATTTTCAACCGGTACCTACATATACGTACATATAAATACGAATAAAATATTTTTCAGGTCCCTTTATTTTTTTTTCTCCTACACCAAACATAGACAATGCTTTACAAATCTTTGGTGCACATCCATAATATTGCAAATATTCGGCACAACATGTCGAAAGGTACGGTAAAAAGACTGTAGGTATTACGAACACATTACACTTGTTTCTGGTACAACGATTTATTCTACATATTGAGATTGTTACATGGCCGCAAAAAGCTGCGAAATGCAGTCAGATTTACAATCTTGGAACTATTTATATGTTTAAAATTACAAAATTTGAAATGTATCAATCAATATAGTTACTGTCATTTGGGACAAGGGACCAAAGTGGATAAAATAAGTAGGTACTAAGCATACTAATTACAAATACATATTTATTTTTTCGTCTTTAGAGTATTTTCTTGCAAATTGTTCCAATTTCTGACTAGACTTGATACATCGGCGTCAAATGATTATTTTTTCAATGTACTGATTTAAATTAGGAGGTAGTTAGTGTAACGCCCACTTCTCACACTTCGCAACTTTTTATCGACATACTTTCTAATCTACATGCTTAAGGAATTATGTGTCGGTGGCTTTTAAATAACATTTACCCTAATGAAATACAACTTTCACAATTATAAATACTTTCTCGGAAGTTATTGGTCCCGATTATAATTTTTAAACAAATTATAACAATTTGGACCCTTTCGGCAAACAATGTCCAGCGTGATGCGCGGTGACCATCGGCTGCTGCTAATGTTACTAACCTATGAGTATCGCTCTGCGATATTCCAAAACTTAAATTATTATATTAACATGTATATCCATCCTAACCACATATCACAATTTGACTCTCACCGGAGAGTTTACATCATAGTCCATAGTTACGCGGAGTTGCGCGTCATGAAGCCCTGCGTCATTCGTGCAGGTTTTTACTCAGGAGCAAACTGTTGTGCGGCCCCGACAAGTGTCGAATGAGTTCGGGCAACGCTTCGAACGTCAACTGGCAGAAACAACAGTTGAAACGCCCCGGAGTATTCGTCCGACCATCATTCTCACTCGACGATATCACGTTGCGATGAACGGAACACAAGTGTTTTAACAGATGGGCCTTTTGTTTAAACATGGCGACGCACAGTCGACATGCGAAGGGTTTCTCACCCGTGTGTACTCGAAGATGCGTCTTGAGATTCCATGACATGCCAAATTGTTTACCACAATATTCACACCGGTATTCCCTAACAGGCGCTTGTTTGCTTGAACTTTGCTCCTGTTCCGTTGTAGGTGGTTCATCAGCTCCCATTTGAGGCTGGCAGAGCCATGGCCCCCAGGAGCCAGCGCTCGGAGGTCGGTATTTCAGCGAATCTTCGTGCGTAGCCACCGGCGGGGTAACACTTCTCTCTGGTATGTAGGGCGGCGCGGACGCACTCAGGGGGTGCAAAGCTCCGAGACGACTTGCGGCAACTGAAGCTGCACCTGGCACCTGAGCGTACCGCAGATGTGCCATCTCATCGAAGTAGTTGGGAGGGAAAGCGACAAAAGGTGGATTTTGTGACGGTGAATTGTGGAAGCCGGGTCTTCTTTTTCTATGTGGAGTGACAACGTAGTTTTCGGGTGATGAATGGACAAGCGATAGGAGATCATGATCTGGAGGTTTCAAGTGGCCGTACTCTTCTAATTTCACAGATATTTCTGGTGGTTCCAAGTAATGTGATTTCCGTTTTGTCCTCTCGCTTCCTCGTCCAAGTCTGTCGTTCAACAGCTGTCGCCTGTACACAGTTTCAGGTGGTGGATCTTCCTGGCTGGATGACGTTGATCGTCTTCTTCCAATATTCTGCAAAGAAGCAAAAACGTGGTAAATTAGTAATTATTTAGTCATCACATCAGTAAAATACTATAATAAGGAAAACGATATGAAAAGATAAGGATAATTAAATTGAAAAATACCTTTGATGCTACTGTTTCCACATCAACATCTTGTGAGTCCTCGTGGTCGCTGCCGGCATTGTCAGTGTTTCTTGCTAGTGATAGATTAACAGGATTTGATGAGCTTCTCCTTCTTCCAGCTAGTCTTCGGCATTCCTTGCCTTCTCTGTCGATCTCTTCGTCGTCCCGCTCATCATTACTGCTCGTTGACATACTTTCCTTTTTTATACTCATGTCGTCACCTCTGTCATGATCTTTGCTGTACCCGGCGCTGGGCGTGACCCTTTCACTTTCAGAATGCGATGATCCCGATGGTGTTTCATGTTTACTACTTTCGTTACTGTTAATGTCTGTCTTAAGGTTTTTGGCTTTTAATCTGTCGCAAGATCTGTTTCTCTCCTCTGCTTGTTGACGTTCTTTTGTTGATTTCCATACATCAGATTTTATTTCCAGCAATTCGAAGAGTTCTTGCATGTCATCGATTTCACCGGACTGTAAAAAGAAAAAGTTGGCATTAAGTTTTATTAAGCTGCAATAGATGCTGCATTAAGGTGAATAATTTGTTGTTTTTTTAGTTTGGAATCTTGCTGAGTTCATCGCATAATGTAAAATGACATCGTAATATTATTACTGGCACGTGTAAAGCCATTTAAGGAAAAAGACGTAGGTAGTCAATCATGCAACCACCCACATTTCACCGACGTGCTCTCCAAAGATAATTTATTTTAGTGTCATGTTTTTATATCACCATATTTACCTCTATGTAAGCTTGACCACTGTAGAGGAAGACCAGCAAATGCCTCATCAGGGTGCTGCTTATACCAGACATGTGTATTGTGACCGGATTCTCGATTATTGGTGTTTCATCCAAAATTTTCCTGAAAAATGCAAAAAACGACATAGTGAATACGACGATCATTGAAAATAAAAAAATATATGCATATGAACTTTGCGGCATTAAAAACTAATCACAAATACACCATCATTTACGGGTTTTCAATACGATTTGAAGAACTTATTTGAGAATTGATTGGAAGTAATTGCTGTAGACAGCAGACCTTCACATACATAGCACAGCATATACAACTTCACGCTTGTATCCCAGAGACGAATAAGTACAGCGACGATTCGTAACCATAAAATTTCATATTATGTGTTTATGTTGTTGAAGTAAGTATCCTATTAAAGAAGTAAATATCCTAGTTTTGGGTCAGGGTCCTAGTAATCACTTGTTTCACGATGATTTAATTTTGACTGACATTCAAAGGCAACTTAAACATGAATTACTGTTTTCTGTTTCACTCCGGGTATGTTTTTGAATCCAGGTAAAATTAATCAAGGAGGAATGAGCCAGAGGCCAATAAGACACTACATTATCATCAGTAGATTAAGATGATCGTGTATGGAATACTGCTCTCATCTTTGGGACGGATCAGCCAAATACCAGCTTGAGGCTCTGGAGGCAAAAGAGAGGCGTGCTAGAAGGCTCATAGGTGACAACAGGCTGTTTGATTCTCGGCTACAAAGCCTAGAGCATCGCCGCAAAGTTGCGAGCCTATCTGTCTTCTATCGGGTGCATTTCGGAGAGTGCTACGGAGTTGCATAACCTAATACCCCCATCGCGTTTTTACAATAGGACAACCAGGAGAACGGCAATACGTCATCCATACCAGGTGGATTTGCCATTTACGCGAACCAAACGGTTTGCGTCCACTTTAATAGTGCGTACCGCCAGGATGTGGAACGACTTGCCGGAGTCTGTGTTTCCTGCGCAGTATAGTTTGAAGGTCTTCAAGTCGCGGGTGAATAGATACCTTCTGAACAAGTGTGCTCCATCGTAGACCACATCGCTGCTTAACATCAGGCAGGATGGTGATCAAACGCTTGCTCATAGTGATAAAAAAAAAGTAAAGTGTGAAATTATCCAGGAATTGGGTTCTTACCTGATAAGTGGACTGGCGGCTGCCATTACGATGCGGTGCGCGGCCAGCGGCACGGCGTCGTCGCACACCAGAACCAGGTCGGAGTAGCGGGCGCCACGCCACGCTGCACCCACCTCGTTCAGGATGCACGCATGGTGCTTGCCGTACGTCAGAGTTAGGAGACCCTCGCCCATCATTCCAACACTGGAAAGAAATGAATAATTCGTTAGAACAATGTACATAAATACACTGACAATTTTCATGTGAAGGCAGGCGTACGGACTTCAATGTACGACCAAAAGTTATGGTTTGTATAGAAAAGTATTAGTATTATAAATTGATAATAACAAACTAAACCTTAATGTCCAACGTTTATTCGGTTAACTTCAGAAACTAGCTTGGATATTTTTACAAAGGAAGATGACAAATGTTCGTAAAAGACAAGTACAAGTTGACATGGTATCATGTGGAATGCTGGCTTTCTTCATAACGTATCTGTTGAGTTATTATCTCGAAGGTATAGTTTCATATTTCTAAACAATATTCACGATAGCTAGACAATTTTAGATAGACAATTTTTCACACCGCGATCAGTTTTTTTATACACAAATAATAATGTTTTAACAAGTACCATCCTCTAGAGATCTCTTGCTTCCAAGTTTCTAATTAATGATAAAAAACATGATTGCCAGCGCGAGATGAGCGTTGAAATCCGCAATTATTGAGTAAGGTATGCAATAGATGCATATGAGTAGATAAGTGAAATCAATCTGAAAATAAGTCACGTCATAACGTTGCCGGTTCATTGGCTACGCACTGAAAAGCTGTGCAAAGGAAGACAAGGTTATACTCAGTCAACTGTTACAATGCTAAAATACGAGGTACACTAAAGCGAATCGATGCACGCCAGACCAGTAGAAGCGGAGCTATATTAAACTATAATCATCCTATGATAATGTTTCTTTAAAGCAAAAAAAATATGAAATTTAAAATAGATATTTTTATTTCTGCAGAGATTCATTCAATCCCCTTTAACTTCTATTAATATAATATTTATCAAGCAGGTATTTATGGATCGATGGATTATGTTAGCCCTAACATGTTTAGGTATAAATATTCTTCCAAAATATTAACTCTACACAAGATTCAAACAAGAAACTCCCCATTGCATAAAATCTAGTTCACAAAGGAACACTTTAATTGCCATTCGCTAAACATTTCGCAGTAACGTCCATTAGAACTACTGCAAGAGTCGAAATGTTAAAAGGTCGGAACGTGCGAAGAATTTTAATGAAGATGCCGAATCGTTCTTGGACTACCGAAAATAGATCTGGTCTCCACAGGTGTTAGAAAGCATGTCGCAAGAGAACCTTGGCTCTATAAGCAACGCTATTAGAATTGCGTTAGACAAGTTAACATAGTTTAAAATACGATCAACAAGGGACTTCTTTACTATTGTGCTATCGTTTAGCAACAGTCGGGTGCCGATGCAGTCGGAATAAAAGTGCTATTGTCCAAGAACAGTTGCACTATTGTTGTTCTGTTCATCTGAAAGTTGGAAACATTTATATAATTGCGGAGGCCACACCACAAATGGTTATAAGCGAGACGACTCGCGTCGCAGTTTGGCGCGTTTTCGTTTCGATTTCGGTATTGTAGTGGAATTCTCGAGATTTTAATCTGATACTATGTCACGACTATGTAATGATATCTGACATTTGCCGTCTCGTTAGTTTGGTTAGACCTCGTGAAAATACGTTTGATAGCGCATCAAAAGTTACTACAGAAATGCTATTATGTGCGTACGCAGAGTGCCCAACCATAAAAACGGCTCACCATAAACACGTCAACCCAAAAATGGTTTCTTAGCAATAATAATAATAATGTAATAAGAGCTTGGAACGTGATGCAGAATTTACCTTGGGCTATTGATGTGGGCGTCAGAATGAAGTAGTACTGATGAACAAATTGAAGGTCTCACACTTATTAATCGTACCTACGTAGATAGAGTAATGTTAGATGCTTCACTAGCATGCGTAGTGTAGCGAACTACAGCGTTGATTGTTAAGAATTAAAGAAATAAGATGAAAAGATAGCGTTGTGATGATTGTATCCTTGTGAAGAATATAGGTGTTTTCAGGGTTGCACGTGGGCAGTGAAGCGGGCCCAGGCTCGCCTGTCATTGTCCGTGTGAAACCACTCGAGACGAGTGCAGTTTCCATGTTTTGCATTGAATTACCTTCTTAATGCATCAGAAGTCGGAGCTGCTAAAATTAAATAGTCAGATCAAGGCGATAAGGAAGGCGTTCATATCACTTCACACATTGTTACATACAATGAAGTTGGACGAGACTCATAAAAGTAATTTGTGCAAAAACTGTGTTCATCGTGCATTTTAAGTTTGAAATTCTGAATACACGACATGCAATGCCATCTCACGGCGTACATTAGCATCTAAATAAAAGAGCGTTGCAAACTAGACTTGAAAGTAGTACGGTAGGATACCAACAGATGGCGGTAGAATACAGTTTTAATATTTGCAAAAATTATAAAGTCGACTTAATTGAGCTCGAGGGTAGTTCTTGCCACGGCGACGATAGCAAATTTAATTGGTGCCGACATCAATCAAATCGGTAACTAATTCGGCACATTGTAATTAGTTGTATCTGTTTCTGACGGAAACAACCTCTCACTGCGAAAACAAATCCAAGGTCAGTTTGTTTTGGTCTACCCCTTCGAGTTTTAAGCATAAGTAACCTACCTCTCATGCAAACTTGCTCCGACCTTCATGCAGAAAGACATGACCAGCCAGTAGACTTTCGCTAACTTATCAGACAAATGAAACTCCGGAAACATCGAAACAGTCGCCACCTCTCACTGGTCCGCCGATTCGGTAACAGACGAAGGCAATTCACTTTGCTCTGTGTAATTGGTTTTCGAATTACTCGATCCGACACCACAAACAACAGTTTCTACGAAAATTTGATAATTTCCAATAAAAGTTGAAAGTTGTTTTACCAGGTTAGAGGTCAGATGAAATTGCATGTCATTAGGTACAGAACGGCAGCAATTATGATATGCTATTATGGCGTGTTTTTTTCTTGTTTTCCTTTTCAAGATAGTTGAATTAGGTGAGCAAAACAAGGGGTCGTTTACAGCAATTAATCCGGATAAATCACAAGAAAAAGAAAATTCTATAAATCTTGTTGCACATACTGCGCCTATTAATTAAACTAGTAATGGTTGTTCTAGAATGGATGGTATTACAATCACTCGCGTTCCTATTGAACTCACCGAGAGCCAAGAAAGGCATGATGTTGGCAATTATTAACATAGGGACCATTTATCAGTGTCAATACTTAAGGAATCTAGTTCAGTATTCATTAATAAGGAAGAAAATGTGTGACAAATTGATCTAGGTATCACAAGTTTTAAGACTAGTTAGTCTATATCTAGATCTAGTAGTTGTTTTATATTGACACTCCATATTTAGTATCAAGAAAGTGAACTGTGACGACGGTTTTACAACACTTTCTTAGGTGAAATATCGAGTCAGATGAAAAGTTTCATAACATGTTTGAATTAGTTTACTATCAACACGAATTTATTTCAAAAGTACTTACATTGCAGAGACTCAACTGTGTACGTATCATATACTTGTGGACAGACTTTAACATTGAGGCATTTCGAAGAATAGGCTTGCTTTACGAAACGAGTCGCAAAGCACTGTGGCGTAAGAGAAGGCATTATTGCCACTGTGACAGACTACTGGAGCGTGGGATTACAAAAAACGACAACTTTCCCCAAATTACTTAATACAGTAATCAGGTAAAATGTAATTTCCACAATCTTTTATTTATACCGTTTACATTTTTTTTTGTAAGAAAATCTAAAAATAATAATTTATTTTTTGTCCGAAGCGTAATTTGCAAATGGATAGAGAGACTAAGTACAAAGTTAATTAGTTTTTGGAGTCTTGTCAATTGTTTATTTCTAACTTGTTCTGGCTGATTTGGAACAAGCGTTTGACAGTCAGCGGCCGTCTCACAGAAAATGGAATGCAGTTATAATTTATAATAATTAATGCGTCAAAGTGTCTGATTACAGTAGAACACGGTTCGATGAGTGCTAACCTGCGAGAATTGCCCCAAATGAGCACAATCGCAGAGAAGTGTATTGAAATGAAAATGTTGACTCTGACGTTAATCTGTTTGAGCAACTGAAACGTGTAATTAATAAATCGAACATGGAAAGCTGTGACAATCCTATAATAGCAAAGTCGAAAACAACATTGTAAAGACGAACGCAGATCAGAGCCGGCAACAATTGCGACGAAAATGTGGTCATACCGGGCATTCGTCCACGCCTTCTTGAATAAACAGACAATGATACCTAGCAACAACTCAGACCCCTTTACAAGTTTCTAACAGCCGTACACGGTATTACAGAAAGCGATAGTGATGTAATGGTACCTCGATAGTGGTTAAACAGGAAACAGAGAGGCGCGTGGTGCGGCGATACCGCGGCTTTGTACCGCGGCCTTCGCGCGATGTGGAGCTCCCAGCGCAGCCGATCTCGTCCTACATACTACAATAATTCTAATGCCAACTGCGCTCCAACAATCGCTTCATTCATGAGAACCAGCCGATTTATCTTGCGACAAATATTGAAATTCGAACAAATGTTTGTCATGCATGACATTTTTGGGGTCATTTTCACAACCGATCTGTTGTTGCTTTTTTTAGTAGATTTTTTTTTTCTTTAGCCATATTGTTAATTTCAAATTCCAATGCTATATAATAACATCGCCCACATGCGTCATGACAGCAGCAGATTTCCGGATTGTTTAGTATGTAGATACGTGTACGTACCACAAAGCTCGACAAACATATCTAATAGAAAATAAATGTTTACTTGTGTGATCTACCTAGCTACATTAGAATGTAAAGTGAAGCTGGCTCTTTGTTTTGTGAATCCATTGCCATTCTTGACAATTTTGGATCTATGTTAATGTTTCAAGGCAACTAGTCATAGTGTAAGTTCCATTTTTAGAATAGTTTTGTTTGCGTATCTAGTTGATTCAACCGTTCTATGGTTTGGGAATCGACGGAAGTGGCGAAATATTATTTTGACTGGACTGATCTTCTATCTTGGCAAGCGTTAAAAGATTTTATTTATACATCCCATCGAGGGTACCCTTGTCTAGGAGAGTGTTGGGCTGAAAGCACAAATGGATTTTACCTTCGACGCTACGAAAATAGCTTCAGAGTTACACTCTCACCTTGCCTTTGATTGACGATTGATTCTATTGCCAGATACTTTCTGACGCTGAGAAACTCTAGTTTAATATGTCAAGGCATTTGATGCACAATTAATCAAACCTAATGCATGCTGCGATGTTGAATGGCGTCGGGTGCTGTCGGCTGAGCGTGGTTCGTGCGCTGCTAGTAAGTACGTTAGGACAATCGAAAGACAAGAATGCTCCGCATTTGCGCAAATGCCTTTCGGCGACGTTTCTACGATTTCCACAAAGCTTCGGAAACAAATCGGATTCGTGTTCGACATTTTACGATCACCATGTTCTGATGACATTTTATGAAGGAACGTGTACAATGAAAGGTCGTATTTGATTGTTCCCGCGTCATTTGAATATTTTAGGTGTTATTATGCCGAATTATGACGAATTAAGTTTTGCAAATCAAGTGGCAGTTCTCACGCCCCGACCGTCTGACCTTGCTTTCGGCGTTGTATATTTATGTTTGCGGAGACTCACGAAGAAAAAAAAAATAAATGCCCGATTGACGGTTAACCATATTATAGAGACGGTGAATTACTGTCAAGTTACAACACTAGAAATCTTGGAACGTATTTTATTTACATAGATAATTATGGCCAGACGGACGAAATTTGAAATATGTACTGCATAAGGCTAAATAAATCTCTTCCGACAATCGATGACTCTTCAAACGAGGCAAACCAGACTAGTCAAGGTTCGTTTTGAAATAGGATGGTACTTGACCTTCGGGATGAAAGTCAACAGTGTTGCGCAACTGCGCGCCACAGAACTATGCTAATAACTATAAACTACGGGACATACATATTGGCATCGAAAATGGTCATGACCCACATAGACCCATGTTCAAGGATTTCACATATTTGGAAGGCGACTATTTCAAAACATAGCTACATGGAGTCGTGAGATTTGTTAGCACATGCACAAGTAAAGGAATAGGTAATTGCAATATCTCGTTTTTCGATCTTACTTTGTAATGAGCTGTAATTTTTCTCATGTTTTCCTCAGTACCTTCCTTGACGTAAATGATTACCACACTCTTCGTGCCGAAGTGAAAATCAATTGCAACTCATTCAACTTCATAACTGGCGGTGTTATTACTGATAATTATTTTTCTTTTATTTTTCCGGTGCGTTGCTGTTTCTGTCTTCCTGTAGGTAAATTAGCGTTTCTCAAAAGGTCTGAATTTTCTCTAGCGTGGTGGGAGTGTTGTGTTCGCACACATGAATGGGTTATTTGTATTGGTGTGTGACAGTGGTTGTCGCGGCTGCGCATGTGTTGGTGAGGCGTGCGTAGATCTGCGGGCACGTTGCACGTGGAGAGGGGGGGGGGACAGAGAGCGGAGCCGCGGTTTTGTAACAGCGTTTTGTTTCAAGGTCACTCAAGCAGTTTTAGAAAGTCAACCATGTACGTACTTGCTCTGCAAGTTAAGAAAACTCTGTCATCTTTGTACATATTTGCATTTCTTTTAAAGTTATTTACATAACCAATTAGCATAGTGTATTTGACGTTGGCAGTTGTGGATGTTTCATAGGTTTTTACTACAAAATATTTTAACGCACGTAATTGCTGAGCTATTAGTGTAAAGCAATTGAACATTTCCTGCAGATTTCCACTGCTGTTGCTGCTATTATTATTAATAACTAAACCGGTTTATATTTCTGTTTCAATAAAGTGATTATTGATGGCTGTTTTGCATAATTACTGCTTGGAAGTACTTCCAGACAGTCCTAGGTTCTATTTGTCGTCTTACATTGGATTATGTACCAACAAGGCATGAAAGGTAACGCAACGCTGCTGCATTTGCATACGCAGACGCTTTTCTCGCGCCCGCCGACGTATCAGGCAGTAGTATCATAATGCCTGAAAGATTAACTGCTACTGTTATCACACACAAAAGCGTTGTTTCTTCATACTAAAAAGTGGGCGCATCAAGATTGCCTCGCGTATATTTCGTCATAGTGTGAGAACACTAAAATCTCGAAGGCACGAGCGGCGCAGTGCTGTCTCTTTCCTCTTGCTCATGCCCAAATGATGAAATTTCGCCGAGTGCCATTTCGACCGGTTGCATAAGTAGCAGCGAGTCGCAAAATTTTGCTGACAGAGAAAGTATACGAAAGGCTTTATGTAAGTCGTTACGTCTGGGTTTGCTGCAGCGAGTTTTGATTTCCTTGCTTTTACGTCCATCACAGATTTGGTTACGTGAGCTTCTTGGCAATTTGGAATTGTTAAGACATCTCGCTCTACTTTTTTTTTTCTTCAACGCTTTTCGGGTACATAGTTTCACAATACTATCGGTATCGTCTGCTTTTACCGCGTCAGTTTCGCGGAATTTACGATCAATGAGAAATGCCATTGCGTAAAATGTTTTTTTTTATGTTACAAGACATGACAAATAGTCGCCATCGGATTTTTGACTTTATTGATCACGGCGAATTAATCTTACGACGTGTATGGCATTGTTTACTGTGTAACAGAATAGCCTGAGGAGTAATAACCGTTTACAATAGACTAGCTGAGCCGGCAAACTTTGTTTTGCCAATTACACTATTAATAGGGTTCCCCTGCTATTATATGTATGTATTAAATGTACTATATACATATAAACCTTGCTCTAAAGTCGTTCTAGATATTTAAGAAAGCTGCAACAAAATCCGTTGCGTAGTTTTGAAGATCGAACCATATATAAGGTCAGACAGAGGGATGCGACTTTGTTTTATACTATGTAATGATAATAATGTATTCATGTTACGATGTATCTTTTTTATTTTTTTTTAATAATTATTATTTATTTTACGTGTGCGTATCTAAACACTCGTACGCATGTAGTAACATAACTGATTATTTGGCGGTGTAAATTTTAACACAATCTCTGTCCCAATTTTCATGTTATCTGTTAAGTCAAATATCAAGCAAAAGCCAAATGTGTATGGGAGCAATTCTGATAACAAAGTTTAATTGTAAGGAAGCAGATACAGATTAGTACATAATATTGGGTAGAAATGTAAAGATTGAATTGTACAATCAATTGACGGCGCGTATAATGAATGAATTTGCTTATTATTCGCCACGAAGATTCTGATATATCATCATAATTTTCCTGCCCTTATCCCACAGTAGGTGGGGTCGGCGCAACACGTTTCCTTTCGCCATTCATTTCTGTCATTCCGTCATCTCTGCAGTTATACCTTTCACGCATGTAATTTTTCACACAAGCTTCGAAGCTTCGAAAATACTTAACTATTCCCGTATTCACAAAGAACATTCTAAATTAATCAGCGTAGTTGTGAAAATAAGCCAATGCGTATCGTTATTGCGCAACACGATAAAAGGGACTGAATGCGTAATTTTCCTTTTTTAGTCATCTCTTTCATCTTTCACAACAGATTGCGTGAGTCATGAGATATTTTTGTAAGATGTTCATCTGCAAGAATAGAGATGCTGATGACAGAAAAAAAAGCAATGACTATTAGATGATTCACGGGTACGTTTAATACCTATCTACTGCGATAATTCGTATTTACTGGTAATAAAGAAGTTTTCTATTGGACGTGTACCAATGGGACTCATTTTCAGAGCCTATGTACACAACGCAACGCTCGTACAGTAAAGGATAACATCGTGATGAAACCCGCACACCACAACGTGTGTGATCCCTATAACGGCGATGGGCTCATCCCCTGTCACGTTGGGTCATATACGCCTGGTAAACCATTATCCCACTTGGGCATTTGCTTTAGCAAGTGCCTCCGCCTAGTCCGCTTTGGGATTTAAAAGGCGTGAAGTGTATTTAACACATTGGCGGACAGTAAAATAGACTCAATAGATTTTTTATTGTTATGACGCCTTATAGGCGTTCACTGTCCGGGAAAGAGTTAAAAAAGATTTTAAACAGTTACCGTCTTTACCAGTCACAAAGCTGAACCCATAACTTCAAAAACTAACGTGCCTAGTGAGTGAAATACACTCGGGAGCAATGAAATAGACTTATTTTATTAGTGTAACCAGTAGTATACCGAGTCGATTTCATTGCTCCCGAGTGTATATAAGATGAATCATGAGTTTTATTTACTAGGTCCAAAAACATAGCTCTCGACGTGTATAGATACGATGACGTGGCAGTTTTCATATTAGGTATTTGGAGTTACGAAAGCATGATCTCCGTAGGTAAATGTATATCGTGTTGCGAAGAGTTATCTGTTAAAACCTTGTACTAAATTGTAATAGGGCAACATAGGGCAGATGTTTACATTGGTACGCCCTAATTTAACAGTAATACGTATTAAAACTGTGAGTGAAAACTAGGGAATTCGATGGGCGTCTGTTGAAAAAAGGCTTTTTTTAACTACGTGTAAAACTAGCACGCCGCGTAAATATTTAACATTACCTAACCCAACAATCTTTCGTGCAGAATCCGATGAAAGCTGCAAACGAAAATACGTTGGGCCAGGTTTATGTTTTTTTATGCGTAACCCATTCCACGTTTATCGGCGTTGTAATAGTAACTGACCTACGACTAAACTACAAAATTTGCTAAAAATAAACGTTGGACGCTCTCAATATGTTTGTACTGTGTGATGGCAGAGTCTCGGCGTGAATGCACCGAGCTGAGCTAGGCGGTATTCTGGTTATATGTATGTTGATTGATACGTATACAAACAGTTGAATTAACCGGCCGAGTTTGTGGGAACGCGCTTGCGTGCGCGCACTGCGCAGTGCGGCAACTGCGCGCCGAGTGGGTGAGAATCGCTTGCACAATACCTAATAAAGCAAGTGTTTTTTATTTAAATATTGTTACTTATTTTCTCATAGGCTACTGATGGACGTAATGGAATCGATGACAGAACATATCCTACTAATTACATATGAATGTAAGTGAATGTTTGAAAGTTTTTTCTTTACGGGAAAAAACTATGATCTTCGGTCCGTCTGGAGATAGATAGTTTCTTTCTAGTTTTTGCCAATTTCTTCCCGGTTCTTCTGGCCAGTAAAAGAAATTAATTCGAACCGGGGACGTCATACATGACTTTCATCAAGCTTTGTGTTATACTCGTACTATATACAGATATCTGTATGTACCTAATAGCACTTATAACGCTGAAATAAACAAATTTTAATATCCTGGACTGGGACCGTAGACAGACAAGCAGGCTATATTTTATTCCGAAATTCCCACGGGAACGGTATTAACTGCGGATAACACGGCTGAGGTATACCTAGTTTATAATACTGTGACAAATATTGTATGAGTGAACGGACATCGTATACATATATCTTCTTATACTTACCTACTTGAGAGAAAAACCTTGGCTTTACTCATTTTACGACAAAAACTTCACTCGGATCACCAATGAATTATAAACAAACGGAATTTATGTGTGGACGAGGAGTTTTGTAACCAACTTAGACTGTTCGCCGCAATTAATTTTACCGACTTGGTCAAGGCGTTATGGAGGTTCATGTGGTAAATATGTATTATTCAGTAACGTACCTTCAGTTAATTGACAGTAATTGTTATGTTAAATAATTATTATTCTGCTAGCAAAATGTTACAATTTTGGATGCTGTAAATCGATAGATGTTAAATATACTGTTGCGTGACCAACTGAGGTTTTTTGGTCCCTGTTTGTAAACACTACTTTATGAACTGAGAGGCTTTTTTCAATGATTAAATTAGGAAATACGAAACGAGGAAACACCGTGTAATTTATCTCTTAATAAGTCAAGTTGTTAATTACACACGCAGCGGCACTCTTTCTACTAGGAAAATCCTTCGTCGTAACTTTAGTGAATTTGGCCTTATATTAAATGAGGACGTATTGGTAATCAAAACGAGCCCAATCAGTGATTCTATTAAATTGACGCGTTGACCTCAAGAAAGTGGTTTAGTGTGAATATATATCACCGGGTGTAAATACTTATTTTTGTAGGAAATAAACGTAACCGCTTCGCGGGGAACAGTACGTTTTCCAGACGGCCTTGTCCGGGTATTAGACACAAGGATGGCAGAAAAAGGAGTTCAAATACAGGATGTACTGACCCTAAATTGAATAGAAGGATTGTCTGCGCGTGTGTGAGGATAGAGAGCGCGCGCGTGTGTGTGTGCGCGCGAGCGTTGCGTGCGCGCAGACTAGCCGATAACAATAAACTATTTCCGAAGTGACCCAGTTCGGGCGTCCTTCGGCAATTTGTGCCGTGAACGGGAACCAGAAAGGGCTGGAAGCGATTTGACAACAGCCGCCCATTTGTTTATTGACAACAAAACAAAGAACCCTTTGATGTGAAGCGGGTGCCGACGTCGTCGCTTCTTCTGATGGGTCCTTCGTTTTATTGCTGCTCGATATTCGAAACACTTTCGCTTTTTAAAAAGTGTGAGCAAATAGTGAACTCCTTTGAAAACAAAGTGGAAGCATGTAGCCTTTATTGCGGCGGACAATACAATAATGGTAGCAGTTATCGAACTAATTGACATGAAATATTTTTAGAAACCTGTCTGTTGTGCTAATGAAGCGTCTATAAAAGAAAGGAAACATTAAATAGTGATTGTGTGTGGAGTCTCGGCGCATAGCTACGTGGCGGAGCTCTATCCAGATAGGCAGCATGTTTCGCAACGTGTCAGCCGGGCGAGCCCTCTGCTACTCGTTGATAACACAATTTTTATTTTAAATTAGTCCAATGTCAAGCTATTTCGACATGCGTATAATATGTATTAATTTAAACAGTGGCACTATGAAGAAATTGTCCATTGTAAGATAATGAGCAGCATCTTTGAATACGTTTGTCATGAATGTTAGATTCTTATTGGTTGTTATTTCCAATAAGAATGGCTATTTCCAGTGTTGCGACACCGTGCACTTAGCTAGGTTTTGGGAAATGTTTGCTTCTAGAAGTAGTAAACCTAGTTTCCCAGCGGACACTGAATGGCTCGTGTGTTCAGATTTGACTGCAAAATTTCGCAATAACAAGTCGAGAGAACAGTGCACGCAGCTTGTGTTGTCTCAAACCATTTGTGCCTTTGATTACCTACGACGCCTGTCGTTTACAGAGCCTTGTTCAGAGACAGCCTAGCTGAAGTAGCCGTCACCAACGTAACGTGACCTGTGCTACTCAGAAACACACACGCGCCGATAGTTCAGGTTAAACTTGAAACTGTAGTTACACACCAGTTTGTTCATCACAAACATCAATTTGAATACTCAACACATGGATGAAACCAGATTTTTTTTTCGTCACCACGAAAATTAAACGATAAAAGTAAACGTAAACAATTTATATAGTCCACTTAACAATAATAATAATTAGTACATGCAAATCGTAGGGAGTACATTCGTAATAGGTAACACGTGTACAAACGAAACTGATAAACAAAGTGGAACGAAACGGCGAGGATGTGAATCATTTGACACTATTTTGGTACCTATAGCTGCTGTGCCTATGGAGGAAATTTTAGTGCACGCTAATGATGATGATCTTGGATGAAAAACAAAAATTGAAGTACCTTCTGATCGCCGCGAAGTTGGTGCGTTGCGGTTTTGAAGGGCTCAACTGATACATCTATATCTAATACAGTATTTCGGTCAATTCCGATACTATTATCGCTAAGTACTATTTCGAATTTCGAAGGTTTTATAATCTCTATGTATTGTTTTATTGTAGGTATCTTTGAAGCTCAACCATGTGTAAGATAATATTCAATCACTAGGTATATTGAACCAAGCGCTTCATTGACACATTTTTATTTATCACTTTTAACAACGTAAATACAAATTCGCATGAGTTGCGTAATTTGCTCGGTATTGCGTCGATGAACGATAAATTTGTACATTGTTTTCGCTTATCTTTTTACTATAGGGCATTTCTTTCTGATTTCTCGCAGTGCGATACCAGCGCTTGCGCTGATCTTTCACGCGTAAATATCGTATCGTAAGTCGTAACCATTATCTGTTCGCCTTTAACACTTTCATCTTATCGGCCTAGCTATTTGTTTCAAATAAAATTTCCAAAATCGGCCAAGGTAATGTGTATCAAGATTGCATTTGAAATTAATAATTAAAGTACCAACGTATCGTGTTAAATTCTCTTACACGAAATTGAATCTCGGAATCAGAAGAGTGTGGTGGAACTAATAGCTCTTGAGATAACTCGATTTCGCAAACCAACATCTAATGTGAACCTATTAACCTCTGGGCTAGCGAGTCAGAAGCGAAGGCGAGAGGCGGATGAGGCGGTGAACAGTGCGTTCATTAGAGCCAAGGTTGTGCGAGCCATCCTAGACCACTGCATGCCCACACGAACACACCACTATCACTTACCCAACACGCACACATACACACCATTCAACGAACTCGACATACTTATTGTGATAGGTACCTACATGTCATACTAACAAACAAAACAACCACACGACTACGAAACCGGAATAAAAAAAATCCGTCGAAAACATAAACAATAATAATAAATAAAAAAAATAAATAAACAAACCTTTGCAATTGAAGTGCAGTTCTGTTGGCGATCTCATTGTAGAAATTGTAGAGAACGTTGCTATCGAACATGTTAGCACTATATCACAGCCATTCTCACATAAATAAGATACGCAACCGAAAACGAAATCCGTAAAGCACCAGCGATCACAGGATTTATCACAACGTCTAGTCCACGGCACGTCCGTGCGCGAGCGACGTCAGATCAAACTGGTCTGGTCAAAAAGACGAAAGTGAAAACATCGCACGCACAGAAAAAAAAGGTTCGGTTCGGTCCTTGCGGGGTACAGGCACCTCTCGCGCGGACTCCACTGACACACTAACTGCGTCGTGCGCTCTTCGCCATTCGCCTATATAATGAACGGTCGGAGGCACAGACGATCAAACACAGTGGCCGGCATAAAAAGAAGATGCCACCAAACGGAATCTAGGAAAGATTGAGCACAAAGGAGCGAATGACGAGCTCGTGTGCGTGCACGTGCGGTGGCTGTGGTGAAGGCAAAGAAGCGGCCACAGGAAACACCATTCTCTTCCACTAGGAAAGACCTTGGATGCGAATCAGGCGCATTGCAGTGCAGAACCGCTGTTACAGAGTGGATGCTCCGCTGATGGAATCATCCGATGATATTATAATGCAGCTTCACGACCAACTATGTCCTTTTGTTGATATACTTCCATTCTGATTCAAGTTCGTCGCGCGTTCATATGTATTTAACATTTGGCTTTTCAGTTGACGATGATGTAATGAAAGCTGATAATGATTAACAGTTAACACGTAGTACCCACTTTGTGTGGGTGGTCAACGAGTCATGGCGCAATTCCAGAAGCCCGGTGCAGTTGACTACAATGTGAATAACTGGGTTATTAGATCAAATGAACACAATATGGAGGTCTTGTTAGAATATCGATAGAGAAGGTCAAGCCATTACAAATTACCGAAAACAGCTATAGCTCAGCAAAAACTAACTGATTGCCGCGATATTTGTAGAGGTTAGCGAAAGGTTAGTCTTGGACCAAAGATTTGATCAATGCGGTGACGTAATCAACAGTATTCAAAAGACGTCGTTTTTTATTGTTTAGATACCTGATGTGGGTGCCGCGTTCTTGACGCAGGACAGGACAAAAAGCTTGCACGCTAACATTTCGAATAATTACTATATTTTAAGTTCTCGTTCACAGTCGCGATTCTTCAATACAATTCAAACGTTGGAATTATAAAAGGGTTTAAATATAATAAACGTAGATGGAAAGATTGTCGGCAAATGGCGTAACCAACTTTCGCTTTTCATTCGCCTCTATTATTGTTTCGGATGCGCGTGTTGAGCAACTCATCTTCTTGCTTTCCAAGTACCAAAATTGCGGTTACATAAAAATGTTCAAGACCTACTTTTTCGATGGGAATTTGTCTTAATTACTACTTGTTTTAATTTAATTACACCGAGTTTGTTTGAACTTGTTTTGTTTCGGTGTGAAGCTCCCACATTCTGCGTGAGATGTTTTATTTTGGCAATCAGATGGGTTGTTTTTAAGACGCTCTTGTGACGATCGATTTATTGTGTGACACAGGGTTTTTGATAAATAAGATTGTAAATGGTATTTGGCCTTACTATAAATGCTTGGCTACCTGCGCACGTTGTTTGAAGACCCGTTGGTGGAGTTGAGTTGTAAGGTCAGGTGATTTATCATATTTTAGAAGATTACGAATAAATTTGTAACTAAAAATAACATGGTTAAAATAGTTATAAACAAATACAAGCCTAACATACTATGCTTCGTACCGTTTTACACTCTTCACAACAGGTCTTATTACGTCGTGTTTTTCACACCATATAACGACTAAAATAAATGTACCTATTCCATGTGCTAGTACACAACGGAACTCGTATAATATGTATGTACCTTTCGAACAAAGATGTCTTGTGTAACTCTCACATCGGATATTGAATTTCTCTGCTGAACAATGACTTAGTTACGGAAACGCGATATCGTCGACAAAGCTAATTATATGTAGGTGAGTATAATATAATAATTTCCTCTCTATTAAATTTATATATTTCTTTGTTTAAAACCGACATCGGTTGCGGCGATGACGTGATTTTCGCCATAGTTCACGAAATTGGGTTGAAAGTCAGTCGTACGTGAAAAATGTTGTGAAACTGTGGAGATTTTTAGATATGAACCATTTTAGGAGAGAAAGTCAGTTTGAATGATCAGGCGTACTGATTTCTCGGCGGCGGCGTAATATTATTATAAACATCGACGAAACTAAACATTCCACGAAATGTGTCTACTAAAGAAATCATGCATACGCACTGTCTTGGCTGTACGTACACCTGGAATCCTTGAACAGACTCAGGATTGAAAATTTCAATAGATATTACATTAGATAAAGGTTTTATTTCCACATTTCTTTGCCACGTGTACTTGATACAAAGACAATCAAAAGTGATACATTTTGTAAACTTTCTCTGCGCCAGACCGCCAGTTATTAGTACATCACAGATATCCAAACCATAATCTAATCGAGCCGTAAAAGAAAATTATTGTGAAATGACAACAGCCGTACTTATGGGGTCATATACAATATCCCAATACCCACGGTTCAAAAGTTTTGACTCGTACTTTCTCTTGGTGAAAGTGCCGAACATTGCGCTCTTTGTGTTCTTTTTTTTTCGATTGAGTATTGTGAACGCCGAGTACAATGTGGTAACCAGTAGTTTATGGTGTTTGGTTCAATGTGAAAAGAAATTCGGTACGGTTGTATGAAAGCTTGCGTTGGTATCCGTGTAATCCTTTCTTTCAATGGTGACAATATTTAGACTACTGTTTAAAGCTTTATCCTTTTACGTTTTTGTTTTTCGTCCAATTTGTCTGTTGCCTTTTTCTGTAGGAAGTAATTCACAAGTGATAGTGTGCACTGTGAAATGTAAAAAGTTTCTGTTTTACAAAAACGTCTGTCTCTCATATCACTAACGTACCTTGATGTAAATGACTATTATGGAAATTTGGGAGATAATAATTCTGAAGGTTACAAAGCGAACGATTCCATAGCGAAACCGCATTGCAGAACGATTGGACACGGTCGCTTTCAGATCGCTGAACGCTCGACCACTATTCGGAGCCTCTCAGAAATGAAAGTCGGAACGAACTTCACCAATATCACAGATTATGTCATCGCGACCACATCCGATTCACTATCAATCTCCATTACATTTTCGTGAAAGTGACGTTCTATTCTATGCATCCGCGTGTCGGCTCTGATACGAGAGGCCGCGCTTCTAGTGCTTGGTATTAATATTAAACGAAAATTCGTTAGGCAGGCGACCTTGGTGGCAACTCCTTTCTGTTGTGCTCGGTAATGATGACAGTTTGCAGTTGAAACGTGCTGCTCGTAATTGCAGCAACTCAATGACCGTACCTAGAGCTGTGGTCACGGAGACTACAAGGCTCCGCAGACCATGCCAAGTTTCCGTGGAACATTCCCAGCAGTTGTGTCAACTTTAACTGTTGACGCGTGAAAAACTGTTCAGCGGATTTAGTTACGGGGCACAAAGCCTTCTATTGAAGACTCGAGTTTTGTAACAATAATTGAAAGCAGAGCGCTGCCGCTACCAGCTAGAGCCGCTACTCGTTGCGTAGAAAGTTAGATCGGTGACGGCGACGTTGCGCAAGTTACGCCAAGTTTTTATACTCGCTCGCGAAATCACTTGAAAGTTGGTCTGTCCTTGGTTATTTCACTCGTTTATGACCCGCGTTTCCGACACCCGAGTCGAAGTTCAGTCGCGGGTGACGCCGACTGTACTCTTTGTATGTGTTGGTGTCGGTCCCCTTCACTATGCTATGCTGATGATTGCGCTACACGTTTGGATGTTGTCACTAGAGGTGGACTAGGTGCGATGCCTAACCTTTGATATTTCAGAACATCTATTTCAGTGACGGGAGAAAGTGGCGGTAACAGATGGTGAAAGTGTCGAATAGTCTTACCTTTCGATATTTGTTTCGGGAAAAGTTTCCTGGGTATCCAGAGCGCGAATAGTGGTGCGCAGGAGTAGGGCCGCGATGGCTCCCCGGCGGCTGTTGCGCCACTTCCACGCTTACGACACGCTTCCTGCAGACCCGCGGGAGAGCGCGAGGCCACGCGAGTTCCGCGCTTGCACAATTGTTATCGCCGACCCGATTTCGACTTTCACGTCACAGGTAATCCAGGATTGTTGTAAGTCACTGCACTGTTAATGTTGTATCACTGTAATCCACGGGACAGGCACAATCGCGGGGCGTAGTGGTTGGGAAGCGTCGGCGCAACGGCGCTGCGGGCCGCGGGCGCCGGGCAAATGGCACGATCGTCCGTTTCGGCGCCGCCGTCGGTTGCGCCACATTCGAAAGTAAAAGTGAGAGGTAAAGTGCGGGGCGCGGCGTAACATTTCTCCCACTTTCGCCGCGCCGCCCGCCGCCGCTGCCGTGATTCACTCCTCGCGTTCCCTCGCCCCGCGTCAAGGTCGCTCCCAGAGCACGTGCCTCTTCCTGAGCGTCCCCTGCCCCCGAGATCGCGGCACTCCCCTCGCCTCGCCGCCCGCCCGCCCCCGCGCCCCACACTCAATCACACGCGTGCGATCTGCTGTGCAATGCGGTCACTGGGCATTTTACTCCTCGTGACAGTACAATGTCATCAAGAATGCGGAGTCAAACAATGCCCAACATAACTATCTAGCAGCTTACATGACTCACGTGTTCAGTCGCTCGTCACATTAGTCGAATACTAATTGGAGACAACGAAAGTACTCGTCAGCTATAATCATATGTTAGGTATAGCCGGCGTGTGCGCAGACAGGAGTAAACGAGAGCAACAGTGCTTGGATTGACAATAGTAATGAATTTGACACTACGTTATATTGTGGAATTGAGTTGTCATCTCATAATTATTTAGTGGTGTGCTTGTATGTGTGATTTGATTCGTTGTACCTACAGGGTGTGCTTCATATTTCAACTTTCAAATTCCGGCTTTCAGCACAATAAGTCGTTAAGTGATTTGCAGTTTTGTATAACTTCTGATCCATTGGTAGTAATGGGACTATAATGGAACTATGTAACGTGACATGACAAGTTTCTTTGATTCCTAATGAACATAGCGTGCTAAATACCAGAAAGGTTCAATCTTAAGTACGTTATTATCTTTATATAGAATCGGGAGCACAACTTTCTCTTCATGTTCAACTCTTACCCTACAAGTAAGCAGTATAAGCCAGTATTGATCGTAGGTACTTACCATGTTATACAATAACGAAAAAAAAAATACATGTTTTTTTTCGGTTGCATGTTTTATTTGATTATGTTTGTATGTACATGTAAATATTATGTGTATAGTAGTATTCATGACAATAGGTACTATTAAAATAAATAAATAAATAGTATCAGGTTTAGTAACGCAATACTTTAGAACGAATTCTTCACAATCTTTAATTTAGAGCGTCTGTGGTCCAGTTGGTCGGATACTTGACTTGTAACCGGGAGGTCGCGGGTTCGAGTCCGGCTACTGGACGTGTACCAATGGGACTCTTTTTCAAAGCCTATGTACGCAACGCTTGTACGGTGATGGACAACATCATGATGAAACCCGCACACCAAAGGTGTGTGAACCCTATAACGGCGATGGGCTCATCCTGTCACGTTGGGTTAAATACGTTTGGTGAACTGTGGGCTTTTGCTTTAGCAAGTGCCTCTGCAAACCCCGCTTTGGGATTAAAAGGCGTGAAGAGTATGAGTACAAAAATATGTTTTGAATTAAAACGTCGTCGCCTGCAACCTACGAGTAGAGTAGAGTAGTCCTTATCGTTACTTGGATGCTTTTAGTGCCCATCTAATAATCTTTTATAGGCCGATCCTGCCCCGATTATGCACTACACTACTACGTGTCATATAATAAAATCTCGGATCGTCCAATAGTAAAACATAAATAGAACTACAAATAATCTGCACGTAGATTTTAAAAGGCTCCGAGCCAGTGATCTAAATCGGCATAGTAAGCGCTTATCTGTGGTTCCCCATCATAAGCTGAGCTGCAATCTCACCAGGACTATACGCTTAGCTGGACCAGTGAGTTTTGAGCTGAACCGTCGTCGACATTGACACTAGGCATCGGATTACGTAAGCTTAGCTGCTAGGTGTCGGGTGTCTGCCCACCACACGAGACCTCGGAGACACCGCACTGCCTCCAGGTGTAATCGCCAATGACATTATTAAGCTTAGTAATGTACAGTGTGGTATTTTAATCAATACAGCCGTGAGAGTTCATGGTACTGCACCCCAATTTTATGAAACCAATACGATCCAATCGGAATCGTCTTCACCGAGTTAAACATTATCTCTGCTGCAGCCCTAGCAAGGGCGTCAAGAAATACATGACAAAGTGAACCGTGCGTATTTGCTTTAGCAAGTGCTTCTGCCTACCCCGGTTTAGGATTAAAAGGCGTGAAGTGATTTTTTTTTTTAATTATTATTACCAAGTTTAACAAAAACATTTGTAAACGATCTCTCACCTGACTTATTTCAATAATGTCGACGATAACGCCTCAACTTTGTATGGTGGTAACCTTTTTCTTGGCAGACCCTACTCCCGATTTCTTGAAGCTGACAATTTGACAACGCAATCAATCAGCGCTGCGATTAGTCAGTGGCGTTTGTGAAGCAAACGACAGCGCCGGTAAAAACTTTTTTAATTATTGATTTCGACGTTATTTTCATGTACAATGACACCAACTTGAACATGAAGAGAACTACTTTGTTTGTAGCAGAATAGTTGGCTTTAAAGCCTTTAAGAGGCAAGAATAAAAAACAAAAAGCAACTAGGCTTGCAATCCTAGACTGACGTTTAGAATTAAAAAAAGATGACAATCCGAAAAACATGCAGGAGTGAAAGAGTAAGAAAAAATATCTTCTGTCCCTTATTGCGTATCAGGGTAAACCTGGAACCAAACTGAAATTAGTAGTAAAAGTAACTGGTTGGATCCAGAAGTACAAAATTTTCCATACATTTTGGTGGGAAAGAGACAGACTGAATAGTCTGAGATGTGATTTTTGGTGGACAGAGGTGATACGCGGCTTGCAAGTCTAGTCTGAGACCTCCATGTTTGATAGCTAATTGAAAGACAAGAAACCATGAACCAAAATGTGAAAGTGAGAAGAGTAATAAAAAAACATGACTACTGAGTGACGACCTACATGGGGCTTTTCACATTCCGGTATTTCTGTCAATATTTATCTATGTGCAATGTAAGCCAGCAATGCAGCAGAACGAGCATACGGTAACGTGTAACGTAACGTTGGAAGAAGCGTAACGTAAACGTTAACGATTGTTGTAAACAATAAATAACAAGAGGTAAAATAATAGATTTTTTAATATTTTTTCTTGTTAGTTCTTCGCCCCATGGCCCCTTCCCGAATAAACCGAGCTTTTCTCGAAAATTACCGTAGAGTTGTTTCAATGTTCATAGTTTATTTTTATGTAACGATGTAAGTCTTCTAATCATCCCAGCCGAACTTTTCCCGTCGAAACGAGGCGACCGAGAGAACCGTCCAGAGGACGGGCAGCAGCGCTCTCTGTGAGTTAAACCATAACATCACTGCGATCGCCAACCCGACTGCCAAGCGTGGTAATTACTGGCCTTTCTCCCCAAATTATTAGCCGTAGAACCGATGACCGTTGGGGCAAACGAGTTCTCGAGTAGAGACAGCGTCTCGGCAAACGGAGTGTAGGACGTCCCAGGCAAGGTAGACTGATGATATGCGCACGATGGCTGGCAAAATCTGGATGCGAGAAGCCGAAAACAGATCACAGTGGGGTGCAATTGGAGAGGCCTATGTCCAACAGTGGATAAGTTTGGGCTGATAATGATTATCATTGGGGGAGGCTAGCTATGGACGATGTAAGTCTTTATGGCAAGAAAGGATTTCTTATATTGATTTTGGCATACTCTTAAACGCCTCCTAATGGACATTCGGAATACGAAAGGAATAATAAATATTATGCCTTAACAACCACAAGGTTTGTGAACCCATAACGGCGATAGGTTCAGTCTAAAAGTCTTCAAGTCGCGGGTGAATAGGTACCCAATGAACAAGTGCGCTCCATCGTAGACCACATCGCTACTTAACATCAGGCAGGGTGGTGGTCAAACGCTTCTTCTTAATAATGAAAAAAGGCTCTCACCCCCTGTCACGTTGGTCTAAATATGTTTGGTGAACAACATAAACATTTCCTTGGTAAGTGCCTCTGCCTACTCCGCTTTGTTATTAAAAGGCGCGAAGTGTATTTATTTATTATTCAAAGAGACTATTTATTATGTAGGAGACTTGCCCTAGCTTCTTAGACCGCAATGACCTCGCTCACACCGCAGGATACCGCGATGATGGTGAATCTTGACATGGTTTAGCCAAATCAGTTGTTTTTATAGACCATAAAATTTTATAGACTAATAGCTAAGCCCCGTACTGTTTTATTCCGGTACATTATAATCCCGGTTATAATCTTTATCCCCATCACAAAGTTTTATGAAAATTAATTCAGTGGTTTTATTAAGAATCGTTTTGAGGTGTTTTATCGTCTATAATTAGCTCTCCAGGTACATATTTCAATTGATTTGTATACTCAATCGATTAAAGTAATTACTTAGTATAAGACATTGTTTAAGTATATGAGGCCGTCAGCGCTAAAGTCGCCTAACCCTAGACCAATCAGTATGGAGATACAGGAGTTTTTAGAATAATGAGTTTGACTTATGTGTGTAGATATTTTATCCAAATGTTTATTTTTTGTACTTAAAATTAAGGATTCATTAACATGACTTTTTTTTATTTTATCATGTTTTTAGTAAATTTACGAAGTACTGAAGTCGGAATATTAAAAGGTAAGGCCTTTTAAGCGGCCACTTTAGCGCTGACGGCCATATTTAGTTCTGGTCTAACTTTTTTCTTTCCCCGACTCCGGCTATGCCATACATTTACCGATCTGCTCAGGTTACCTGCATTCTATCTGTATACGCCCTTTCGTTACTACGTCCTTGTCTCACAGTGGGGCCGGCAGAGATTACGGATACGGATGTAAAATTTTCACGTTTCTAATAACATCCTACTACCAAAATACACAAATTACCAAAACCTACGATAACCTCACCGCGGTTAGACAAAAGTTTATCACAACCACTAAAATTGTGAAACTTAGAGATACAATAGCGACCTTCGGATTCCTGTACCTCGGTGATAAAATGCTAAAACAAATCATTAATAATTATTTCTAATTTAAACGCAGACGTAAAGTCGCGTCCATAATCTCTGATTTTACAGACAGAACATTTGCAGACATTTTTAAATCCACTAAGAAATTAACGCAATTTAATTTTTTATCTTTTTTCATCAGGAAGAAATCATCAGCCCCCCATCTGGTGCTTACATGTATACAGCAATGTTGTAAACAATAACGCCTTGCCTATTATGTGCGTAGGACCACCTTTGGTCCATTTACTTGGCCGTGTTGTAATAATTTTTATAAATAAAAAAATAAAAAATAAATACACTTCACGCCTTTTAATCCCAAATCGGGGTAGGCAGAGGCACTTGCTAAAGCAAATGCCCACGGTTCACCAAGCGTATTTACCCAACGTGACAGGGGGTGAGCCCATCGCCGTTATA
>SJJU01003891.1:0-14885 GCA_012932125.1 Conopomorpha cramerella
CGCCAAAAAATACGTTCAATTCAATATCGTGCCAACTATTAGTTCCGGCAGTAGCAGGACAAACAAATTAGTATAATTCTCTTGTCTCCGGTAGTCTCGGGGGGTGGTGCACCGCAATGCGGTCCGCAGCCGCCGCCGCCGCCCGCCCAGCACCACCACGTGCGCTGAGGTGATGTGGACACCTGCGTTTAGGGATTGCACATTTATAGGGCGGGAATTGTAAATGTGTAGTCGCATCACTAAAATCAAACACTGAGAAATAATGTTTCGTCACCGGACACAATTAAAGTTGTCGTGTTATGTGTGTATACACAGGGTGTAATCGTTAAGTGTATATTAAATAAGTAATTATTCTTTAAATATAAGAGATATCAGTAACTCCAACTGATGGAAAGTGCGTTACTCTAATTTAGTTAGTAGTAGTAGTTACAATTTACATTGACGCGTATAGGTACATTTTGTTTTAAATAGCTGTTAAAAAAGAAATCTCATCAGCTACAAAAAATATGTAGTCACGGTTAAATAGACACATAATGAACAATTGTGCTCCATCGTAGACCACATCGCTGCTTAACATCAGGCAGGATGGTGGTCAACCCCCTGGATGTCATAGTCTTCAGGGTGTTCCGGGGGCACCGGCTCACCGGTGAGTTCAGTAGCCACACCACATAACCTCGTCGTCTCCCCCGCAGACGACTATCATCGGGGTATCCGAAAGGATATTCCCCCGTCCACGATCGTTCAATGTGTTTTAAAAAAATGTATTTACCTAAACTATCATGAGAGTGTAGTCACTATTCAACCCTTAAGCGTGGTATGCTAGAAGCGTCACGCTAAACGTATTAAAACCAACATTATACTGTTTCGAATATTGCAATACCTTAACAGGGTTCATGTTGAAACTCATGGCTTCAAGTCACGGGTAAACAAGTGTACTCCATCGCTGCTTTAAATCAGGCAGGATGGTGGTGAAACACTTGTGCTCTGTGAGTAAAAAAAGACTTATCAAGACTATATGGATATTTGCATATACGAGTATGAAAGCGATGAATGAATAAATATCTAAACATGATAACTACAATGTTATTTTTTTTTAATTCGGTTTACGAGTTGAGATGTAATATTACACTCGTAAGCCGAATAAAAAAAAAATAAAAACTGCCTACCTAGCATCGCCCAAAGCAAACCAGCCGAAAAACCAACTACACTGAAGGATGCTCCACTCAGCAACATGGCTGTTAGGTAAGTGACACAGATATAGATGAAAAATGTCAACAGAATCCCACTTCCGGCAAAGGCTCGTTTGCCGGATATCCGGCTGATGCGATTGCTTTCCAATCGCTTCTTTAAATCGGAGTTTTCGTTTAAATGACGCGGTTTTATCCGGGAATTTATAACGCTATAAATATATGTAAGCTTCGGAGCTTTCCCTTGAGGTTTCGGAAGTAAAATAAAACATAGACACGTGCAGATTGCTGAAGATGTTGACTGTGCGTGCGTGGATACTGTATTATTAATGCCCATATTTTACAATTGCAAGCATGAAGCAGCGATAAAATATAGTTAAAAATAAGTAGGAACGAATTAACACGAGGATTGTAAACATATTAACAATGAATTAGTATTTTATATACACACACACTTCACACCCTTTAATCCCAAAACGGGATAGGCATATGCACTTGCTAAGCAAATGTCACAGTTCACCAAGCTTATTTTACGCAACGTGACAGGGGGTGAGCCCATCATTGTAATAGAGCTTACACACTTTGTTGTGTGCGGGTTTCATCACGGTGTTTTCCTTCATCGTATGAGTCGTTGCGTTGCGTACACAGGCTCCGAATAAATACATTTATAAATATAAATAAATATTTGACAAAAACACACACATTGCCTTCATCCCGTGTTATGTAGCTAAAGCACTTGTGTTATGGAAATCAGACAACGAGATATATTTACTTATATAATTATTTTTGTTTCGTTTAAATAGGTATGTAATTATATAAATAAACACACAGACACGTCCAACAAGTACTTAAAAGCTCATAACCTAAGCACCTTTCAGCTGTGTGGGAATCGAACCCACGACCCTACGGAGCAGAAGCAGACATGCTGACCACTACACCAACGGGCCCGTCAAAAAGAGTCCAATTGGTAACACGTCTTGCAACCCGTCTCGAACCTGCGACCACCTATTGAACCACTGACGCGCTATTTTATATACATACTAAATTAAAACTATTTATTTTCTATCAGAGGTACATATCTCTCTTGTACGTATTGCAATATTGGTAAAGTAGACTCAGATGTATCGCCGATCGCCACTTTCGTGATGAAACTTCGATCGAACTGTATCGGTCTAGGCTACGAGCTTTTATTGTAAGTAATAAGATGATTTGTAGCTTGCTACTTTACTTTGGATCTCCATTACTATGTTAGGGTCAGAATGTACAGCGTTACATCCTTTTATTGCAGAAGTAAAAGTGTGTGGAATTAAACCTATGAAAATTGTTTACTAATAAAATGCTGTCTTACTTAATTTAGTTATCTGAGGTACATTGGTACCTCAGGCCTACCTGGAATAGTCCAGCGAATGGTATATCTGTGTTATTGAAAGTTGTAATCGTAACAGTCATGCGTGATTTGAAATCGTGCTTAAAGGACATTTATTAATAGTTTTTTTTTTCAAGGATTTATTAACAGTTTTTTGAAACAAAAAGACCCTACCGGCGGCGTTAGATTCGTTCATTGTCTTATCCAGGGATCATTGTAGGAGTGGGGCCCTAACCATCTGCTTGGACGGGACGAAGACGGGCGGAGGTTACTCAGTGACCTCTCATGGCGAGGGAGGTCACTGGAAAAGACACGTTAACGTTCAGCCCTAGCCGGACTCTGAAGCTGGGACAATCGCTTGGCATGGTTCTACCGAAAACGTTTTCGAGTACTTTGGACATCTGTCCTGTCTGTTGCGACATGGAAGTCATCGTGGGAGTTTGGTTGACAAAATCTTGATGGACTCATCAAGATTTTGTTTCTTCCATCCTTGTAAGTGAGTTTCAATGATGAGATAGTTTTTTTTAAATACAGTTGTTTATGCAAATTCTACAAACTTACAAATATGCATCACTATGTTATGAAAAGAAACTGGTTTCCAAAACTGTTAACGGCTAGTTTTCTATGTTGGTATTTTATCTAACTTACCACTGTCGCAAAGCAAGCAAAGGGCCAAAAAACAACACTGTTAGGTACAACTAAACACTGCCTATTTTTTTACAAGTTTTTGGCTTCAAGGCGTTGTTTGTTCCTAACAATGACCCTATTACCATCAAATCAACACCTATGATGTGGCGAGCGTGCACTCAGGCAGTCCGTCAGGCGTGTTCTGAAAAGCTAACCTACATCTGAGGCAGATGTGGAATCTAATGTTTACCGACGTCCCCGGGGAAATAGCCCGCCGCCGACGCCGCTGCAGCCTTCCATATTAACAAAAGTTTCATCCAAATTCGAGTTGGACCAGTGGTGTGTAATTCTCTTAGCCACGTACCTCCAGCGAAGTGTCTTGCTTTCCTGCTCTTAGTAATGTGTTTTAATAGAGAGAGATATATATGCGTTCCATTGCAGAATAGGTACAGAGTAGCAGCGCCACCGCGTCTAGTCCGCCGGAAATGGACAAATTGTTACTATTACAATATTTGCATTCCTACGTCTGTCCTTTTATACGTTGATATAGGTACTTAGTTCTAATAGTTTCTGAGTAATTATTATCGTATCTTCTTTATTGACAATGATTTCCATGATTATATTGGTGTTGTGGTTTAACTCACAGAGAGAGCCACCACACGGCTATTGTGATTAAAAACATTTTAATATGCGGTGTCACGTTGATGATGATGATGATTTTTGTTTATAAGCTGGACGTACACGTACTAGTAATTTAGGATACCTATACTATGGGGCACTACAGGTACATCATGATGTTCCACACAGATGAAAATGCCTTCGTGTCTAAAACTAAAAAGGAAGCATCAGTGCCCTCTCTTGTGTCTATATAGAACTAAAAAAGTAGCTTTAAGGTTTCGAGTTCATTTTTTCCAATCCAATTTCATGTAAGTAGAGTACATACTCTCTTCCCCGCCGGGATCGTATCAACACAACAGGGGTAAATTTTTGTTGCCAGTATATTCTATGTAAGTCGCCGCATGGCATTCGGCCAACGCAACGGTACCATATGCTCCAAAATCTCATTCTATTTCTACACTGGCAACTCTGTTAAAAATACATACCGTGTACTACAGCGGTTGCCTACTTCTTTGGAACATAACCAATTTATCTTGCTCTACACTTCGTAATTGTAGCTAAGTATTATTAGCTCAGGTTATTGGACATTTTTACTGTGAGTTCACTTCGTGCCTGTACTCGCAAGGGGATGCCGTTGTTTTGCAGTAGACACATAATCCGGTGGGTAGGCCTGCAATTTATTGTAGATGGGGCTCATACGGATTTATGTTTCATTAAAAATAAATTTAGTTCTTCGAATCCCTGCTACTCTCAAGACGGCTGGTGCATCCTGGGACTTTTGTACTGGACATTATAGTTTTTTCCGTAGTCATTCCATAACGTGCGTAGGGTATTTTCCAGAGGACAGGCAGCAGCGCGCTCTGTGAGTTAAACCACAACACCACTGCGATGGCCATACCACCTGCCAAGCGTGACGATTATTGACGTTTCCCCCCAAATGATCATAGATATAATGATATATAATGATATCTATGATCATTTCCTCCTCCAATGGGAGGAGGCTCTCATCCAGCAGTCGACGTCATGTGGCTGATGATGATGATCATGTTGATGATTCCGTAAAATGCACCTAACATTAAATTAATACACATGAGAAGTGAAATAAAATGAACAATGCGCCAAACATTGTTACAACTCTCAAATATTATACGATTAAAATTAAATTACTCGATTTCATCTGGAAGTTAATTATTTTGAAGAAAAAAGAACCGACTTCAACTAGTACAATGCCTTGTGGTTGTCTCAAAGTTGCCATTTTTAGAACTAAAACACATTTAAATGGGAAACAGGAAGCACCAGTTTTCAACCAAAACAAGAATCATCCAAATCGGTTCAACCAATCAAGGGTTTTGAAGTGACAAACATAAAAAAACGGATTGAGAACGTCCTCCATTCTAATCAGACGTTCAGAATATCTAAAAATGTTATGGCGTCGATGGGAATTGACTCCATGCTCCTTGTTCACTACTATAAACTTCAGGTCCTATTTGTCCTGTTATATTTTTATCTCATGTACACTTCAAAACGATTAAGTATCTTCACCATGAACACAGAATAAAAACAAACAAGTAAGTAGATGTTTAGTAGGTAAGTAAATCCCATCTTTAGCACCTCTCAGGTCTCTATGGTTAGTCCACCAACCACTGAAACCTGAGTTGGGATTCCATCGCCGGCGAACGAGGAGGCGGACAAATTGACTAATTTGCCACCCGGTCTCTGCCCGCCCCGCTCCACAACCCACCACCACCGAAAGGAAATATTTTCCAGCTAACGAACCTTTGTTGTGGCACTTCCAAAAGCGTCTGCTCCTCCTTTTTCAGAAGAAACTCGCGCAGTTTTCAACAATATCATGCAAACTAACTTTTCTTGAGTCATTTGTTATTTAACTTTTATTTTTTTATCCCTCGGAAGACTCACTGTGAATAATATTCTGTGAAGAGAATTTTTAAGTTTCGAAATGTTTCTGTGAAACAGCGTCTTCAGTCCTAACAAAGATGGCCAAGAGTTAACACGTCTTAACACGTTCGGGGACGCTTAACCGAATTAATATAAGTTTTATTGTTGTCGCGACATGGGCCGGATATGCCGCCGAAAGTGTTAAGTACCTAACTTACGGACGAATTCATAAACTTATTTTAAAGCTAATGGATAAATGGTACTTAGAAAAACAATATCTGTTATAAATACTGTCTTAACGGCACATGAACAGATAGCGTCAAGCTATCCTAACAAATAAAATGTGTCTATTTTCATTGTCTTCAAGAAAGTCGTCTGATCGTATGGCACCTCTTTATATGAGTATTTATTTAGGGACCTTCCTACTTTTCTATGTTAACGTTGTTATGTGTATGTAAAGTATGTTTGTTTTACATATATGTGTAGCAAATGCACATTGTTTACCCTATCAACATCACCGGCTATGTCATTTGGAGTGACATTGATTTTAAGAAACTCATTACTTGAATGAGGATATCGCACTGTTGATCTTGGTATAAGTCTGTGTCCATTCACAGCATTACGCCTTGTTACATGAATCTTACCGTCTTTGTTACTACTTCTTCTTCTTTTCGAGTCGACAGCGTGTGTGTCCTATATGTTCTGTTACTACTGATGTACAAGGAAAGTGGTGAAGTGAATACTTTCCAATTATAACAAAATTAAAACTATTTATATACTAGGTAATCTGTAAATGATGCCGTAACTACATCCATAACAAAAAAAATGTTTAAAATTCTTCAGTTTCAACAATCTTACTATCAATTTCAACGGCGTTTGAATTATTTAACTATGTTCAAACTTTGTCTTAAGAAGGAATAGCGATAACATTTTAAGTTCTCTAGGATATCTAAGCATATTTATAAAGCGTGACTTTCCTAAATGAAAAAAAACAAACAGTCTTAGAACACAAAATAAAGAAAAACAAAGCCAATGTACAAAAACAGCCATTTTACTTTTTGTTCTCTTCAAATTCAGCATCAAAAAGTCGAATGAATGCGCCCTCTTAAAATGTTTTGAGCCCTTGCTCTATATTCACCAACAATTTAATGTAAATAGCTCATTTGTATGATAAACATGGAGCATTGTACAAAGACGGTGTCGCGCCGGGCCGGCCTCGCCCGCCGCCGTGCAGGACCCGGAAATACCTAAAGCCCAACGTACATTAAACGGGAAATGGCACGTCCGCACGTCCCCCCTCCCCCCCTCCCTGTTTTGACATATCCATTCAAAATATTTATGAAGGTTCACTTTACTTGAACATTAACACGCTTAATTAACATATCCATTCAAAATATTTATGAAGGTTCACTTTACTTGAACATTAACACGCTTAATTAACATCGGATATTTAGCCCTCCGCAGTTCACGCCGGCTTTGTTGGTGAAATAGACCGCGACGAAATGAAAAGTTTTATTCAAAAACAAATTCCTTTTGGTCCACGGAATGAGGTTATTGAGTGTCGTCATGGAGCTGAAATAATGGGCGAGGGCACTGTGTTGACGTTATGCGTGTACAGAGGTCACACTTGGATATTAGTAGGTCTTCAATTACGAAGGATTTCGTGTTCCACGTAGGTTGTTAAATGCTTATGCGTAGTGTTTGTTGCATTTTTATAAGATGGAAAGGAGGAGGGCTCCTTCATTAATATGTTACAGTCTGTTTCCGAACTAGGGGTTACTTTCCTAATATTTCAATATAAAATTATCGAAATATTAGGAAAACATGATCAAATTAATAAAAACACGAATGCTATAATAATAACACTAAATACTTGGTGAAAAGTGAAAAAAAAAAACAAGATTTTATCGAATCAATTAAACGATTACGTGGATTACCTTGATGCCATTATTTATACCGGGAACGGAAAAATCGCGTGTAACGCCGCGAAGCGCAGCGAATTTGTCCTTCAAAGTATATCCAATACACAAACAACAAGTAACATAGGAATCAATAGATGTTTCCAAATGTTCTACTCCTTATAAAAGTGAGTCTATGTATGTATCTCAAAACCTAAATGATTGTTCACTTTAATACGGTACAATTCTTGGCGGCTTTAATACAATGGAGGATACAATTTGTACATTTTGTCGGACACATCCACAAAGTTGGACACTACTTAGTTTTATAAGTCGGAGAACAACTTTTTCTTCGAGAAACTCTACTTGACTTTAGCTGAAACAGTTTGCGAGACGATCCAGGAAAAAAAACAATAAAGCTTCCTTTACCTACTTCGCTGAATTGAATTAAAAGGAAAATTGAGCAGCCAGTTTCTTTTTATTTCAAATGAAATAAACTCTCCAGAATGAAAACAATGGGGTGGGAAACTCGTGAAGTAATAGCGCTAGTTTCGCTTGACCCAAAAAAGCTCGATTGGTGAATCGATTTCCTGAAAACGAATCGATTGTCATTACAAGTTCATCTGACACATTGCTTAGTTTTCATTGAGTATTCTAATTCAACACGCAGCGCCATCTCATCATTCATTAGCTATTTTTCGTTCCCATTAGAGATGTTGGAGAACAGAGTGTATGAGCTGACATTGATGCATAAATATGTCAAGCAAACTAACTGTTCCTTTTTGTCCAGACAGGCACGGTCAACGCTCACAGTACATAAAAAATTAAACAGAGGTAGTTTTATGACTACTTTTGCAACCACAATAATTAAATATCAGCATAATTAGTCAATGTGATCCCTGATTCCTGCATTCAATACTCAATATTTTTATTGCATTTCCATAATGTTATAGTACATGTTACAAATTTAATACAGTCTATCAATTATGGACCCTGTAGGTAACAGCAATATTCACGTAATGTGCTTATTTAGGTATAGCTTATAAGTATAATATTATTATTGCAACATAGTTACAATACACTAACTATTAACAACATAAAACATTCATCTTTTTATACCGATATTTTTAAAAGCTGCTAATATGATTAGATATAATAATAAACAATAAAATCTCTATTAGAATTTTCATTTAAACTCTAAGGGTTAACAATGACCTCTCCACTGTAGTTAGTCCTGAGTTGTGGGGTCCTTCTATGCTTCACATTGTAGTCTTTTGTTGGCGCAATTCGGTAATAACTTAATACTAAAATAAAGTTATCAACAATATTGCTAACATATTTGAAATTTATGAACTACGACTGTACCTACGTTATTTCTCAGTAACGTGTACGGCGACCACCAACCAGTCTAATCTAGATTTTGCAGCGTTTTGTAAGTGACAGAAACACATTTCTCATGTTGAATGTGTGTAACTATTTTAAGATATATGGTTGTGTAGCGCTGTCTGCCTAGTTGCCTACCCCGTCGCCTCCGCCTCCGACGGTACAGGGCTTTGTACAACAAATGACTTTGTGAATGGTACCTACCTATGTAGGTATTTTCAGATCGAGCTGAGTTAACATTAAAGTGGAAACACGTTAGGTATCTTAAGAGTAACATGGGAGGTAACATTGGTTACACATTGATGATTATTACTAGTAGTATTAGTTATACAAAGGGGTGGGGGGTGTGTGGGGGGGGGGGTAAAAAAGGGTAATGGTGTGCCCTTGTGCCCAACCACACATGATCACAATTCGGATACTTATGGAAGTAATTACATCTTTTGAAATAAAGCAAAAAGAAATACACTTCACCCATTTTAATCCCAAAGCGGGGTAGACAGAGATACTTGCTATGCAAATTCCCACGGTTCATCTCGCTGTTATAGGGGGTTTGTTCACACACCTTGTGGTGTACCTCCAGATTGCAAGTCAAGTATCCAACTAACTGGACCATACACGTTCTTTTTTCCCCAGTAATTGTCTCATACCGTCAAATGTCTGAAAGGTTTTAAGGGTAGGTATTAAGAGTACCTGTATTCATATTACATATTCTAATTATGAGTTGATGCTGAAATTGTTGACTGCTTGATATTTACTTACCGTAAAGGACATGCTACTTAGTGGCATGCTTTGGGACTTTGGGACCTCGTCGTGCTATCACTTGACGTTCATGCTTGTGTCTTTCACGGAGTCTAAAATATATAGCGGAAAATATAGCCAATTTCACAAACTTTGACAAATATTACCTACATTATCAACATTTGTACATAAAAATTACAGTCTAAACCACATAAAATTAATTAACTTTACCCTTTAGGAAGGTATAATCTTCAGATACACTTTAAAACAAGTAACTCAAGTCCGTGGTTAAGTATAAGGGTAATCCCTTACTTTTCCTTGTTTGTTTATTTTCCGGACTATTCCAACGAGTAGTAAACAACTGTTATTTCTATTTCATTCAATTACTGTAAGCAGATTGTCAGACCTATAAATTGTTATCTGTTTATTTGTGTTGGTATCCCCCATTCTTGAGTTAACAAAGTTGTTACAGCAGTGCGCGCCTTGCGTTGTGGTCGCGGCAAATTACTCTAGCTGCGAAAACTAACGTACATTCACAGGCGCATTCGATGGCTCACACTCAACCAATGTGTGTGATACAGTTTATAGAGGTAAAGAACCACGAGATTTCGTATAATACATTATGTTAAATTGGAGCCTCCAGAGTGTGACAAACTTCTCGTGTTTACACAGTAAATATTTTGTGGGAAAGTACACACATTAAAAGTGTCTAGGTATCAAGTAAATTTTAGAAGATTGCAATCAAGAATATTATATTTTACAAAAACTGAATTCATTGATAATTTATTCAAAATGTGGTGATAAGTCATTGATACAGGCATGGTGAATTAGGTAGGAGACCAATCCAGAAGATTAGATTTGATTTAAATAAATTGGATTTTTTTAGAGCTAAAAATGTTCTTGATTCCTAGACACTTTTGATGTGTTTAATTTCGTAGATTTGGATGCGGTACATGTAACACACAATTGAAAATGCTCTAGGCACCAAGGAGAGATCAATGTTTAGAGTATGGTTACTTTTAGGTATTTCTATTAGGTATGACTAGTTGTAACCATAGTTTCGGATCGCCTAAGTAGCTAGGTACCTAGTTTTCGAAAAACGTTAACGTAAATGTTTTAGTGCAAACGGAACTAACATTCACTTTTGTACTATTATTACTATATAGTAATAGTTCGCGGTTAGTAAAAGATCAAGGACATTTTCTACTTGCCATTTACAAAGTTTGTATTTACGCCACGGTTACTTGTTTTTAGCTTCTAGACTGATTAAACTCAAATATTTCTAGAGTCTAAAACAACGTTTGCCGGGACTGCTCATCATCAACAGCTACTTGACGTCCACTACTGGACGACGGCCTCCCCAAATGATTTTCATGATAATTTGGGAGAAATTGTCAATAGTTGCCACGCTTGGCGAGCGGGTTAGCGATGGCAGTGGTGTTGTGGTTTAACACAGAGAGCGCTGCCCTGCCTGGTCTCTGGAGAGTACCCGCGGTCGCCTCGCCGCGGCCCCGAAGACGGGAAAATTTGGGCTGGGATGGTGACACAAATGTATTCTTCTCGCAGTCACCAAAAAGCTAGTTGGACTGCTCTAGTTATGACAATTTAATTAAGTAACTAATACCTGGAGCGTCTGCGGTCCGGTTGGTCGGATCCTTCACTTGTAACCGGGAGGTCCCGGGTTCAAGTCCAGCTACTGGACGTGTACCAATGAGACTCTTTTTCAGAGCCTATGTACGCAACGCAACGCTCGTACGGTGAAGGACAAAATCGTGATGAAACCCGCACACCACAAGGTGTGTGAACCCTATAACGGCGATGGGCTCACCCCCTGTCACGTTGGGTTAAATACGCTTGGTGAACAGTGGGTACTTGCTTTAGCAAGTGCCTCTGCTTACCCCTCTTTGGGATTAAAGGCGTGAAGTGTATTTGTTTTTTTTTAACTAATACCTTTTTAGGACAACAATATCTTGTCAGCGTCTGTAGCCTCTGGGGCCTAGTGGTTTGATAATTGAACCTGCAATGAGTGAAGTTGTTGTTTCTAGGCGTGTTACAATTGGGCCTCATTTCAGAGCTGACGCTGAACTATGCGGTGAAGGACAATAATTATCATGATGAAACCCGCCTACGAGAACTTGTGTGAACCCTATAGGGAACGGTATTGTCTTCTCGCCCTATCACTGAACCGTGGGCAATTGTGTAAGCGTCTCTGCCTTTAAAAAAAATACATCTTACCAACTCAGTTCAAGGGCCATCCATAAAACTGACTATACTCTACTCTATAGATTTACTCTTCATATTATGTGTACCGTCGGTGAATAAAATGGTCTATCAGTTTTGATGAAACGTCCCGTATCACTAAACCGTCACAATGATTAACAGGCTGGGCTCGGGGTCATGACCCGGACCAATTTTTATAGCTCAGAAAATTATAGCGATTCCAACAGAATTAAATTTGTTTAAATTTTTCTTTTTTATCCAACATTTACAACAAAATTTATGGTCACACCAACATTTATAACGAAAGAAAAAACTTTGTTCACGAAAAATCCCGTGAAATGACCCCGAAGTCATCTTTTATAAGTTTTACATTGTAACAAGTCACTAACGTTAATGATAAATCAAAACAGTGTATTCGGTTCAATCTATAAAAAATTAAGACTTATCTAGTCTTCTCTTTGACAGAACTGAACATGAATTAATTGGGACCACGCGAAGGAACCAGCTTCAAACAAAAAAAAGAATCGTCAACATTGATTAATTCTCTTAAAAGTTCTGAGATAACAAACATTAAAAAAATAGTTGCATCTTTTTTTTAAGCCGATTGAGCCTAAATGTCTGACCGAAATGCCTGATAGTGGCATAGTTCTGCAATCGTAGCGGTAAACGATGTGCATTGCTGAGTTCGTAAATTTAATACCACTGTTGTTCATAGTAAAACAGCAATGCAAATCGTTTGCCGCTACGATGCCAGAGCGATGAACTACCCGAGTGTAGCGTACTTGGCCCCCAGATTCTTGGCCGACTGTACCCAGCTACGCAAGTTTAACAGTAGAAAGGAAGTATTCGATTGTCTAAGCCGCACACGTACAAAGCTGGGGACAAGCTACTACGTGAGGCGATGCCAACATCTAGAAATAGGTTCTGAGTAAAACATACTACCTACGTAACTTTTTGTTTTTTTAGTATCTTTTTATTATAGCCCGAGCATTGGTCTTAGAAACGTTGTTGGGCTCGTCAAAATTAATTTTATTACTTTTGCTATGGCGCCACTGGTGCGAAACGAAAAATGTTTTTTTCGCCCCCATAGAAAAATTATTACATCCATTTTGTATGAGGATGGATATTTTTTTTCATATCCAGTATCGTCACCATCGCCGTCGCCATCGTCGCCTTATAAAGTTTTTTTTTTAATTTTGACGAGACTAAAAATGTTTCAAGACTTTGCTCGATGTCCACCATATGTCAAGAGAAAGACTTGTATTTTGTTTGTAACGAATAAACTTAAAAACTGCTGGACCGGTTAAGTACAAAGCATTGTTTGACCTTAGCAAATGTTTTTTTTGTCTCTTATGTTCAGCTTCAAAGCCGACAATTCTGCCACAAACAAAGTAGTTTTCTTCGTGTTCAAGTTGGTGTCATTGTCATAGTCTATCGATAAAGTTGTCAATAGTCAAAGTCGTGTCAAAAACACATTAAAACGTGAAGGTAGACCAACACATTTCAATGCTGCGTGGAAAATTACACTGGAATAACAAATTGATCAAATAGGTGTCCTCTCCTTTACTTCTCACTCTCACTACATTATTTTTCATCACCAGCACATTATTACGAGTACACAAATTCCACCGTATTAACACAATAATTGTAGCGAAAAATGAATTTTGAAAATGGGAAATAAAAAAGCCATTTGAATCTCATTGCTTCCCGTAACCTCTCTGACAATGAATCGAGCAAATGTTCAACCAGTAAGTTTCCAAATTGAACTTACTATCTATAAATGTCACTTTGTCAAATGACATTACCTATTTGATCGCTTTTTAACTTTTTTCAATTATAAAACGTTATAAACCATTTAAATGTAATAAACATTTTTTAGTCGTGTGGTGACAGCGAAGGAAATATATGCGTCACCAACCCAGCTCAAATTTTTTTGTCGTGGTCGTAAGAGGCGACCGAGGGAACTCTCCAGAGGACGGGCAGCGGCGCTCTCTGTGAGTTAAACAATAACACAACCGCTAACCCGCTTGCAAGCGTGGCAATTATTGGCATTTCCCCCTAAATAAACATGGAAATCATAGGGAGAGGCCCTCGCCCAGCAGTGGACGTCATGTGGCTGATGATGATGGTGATGAAACATTTTTGACTCTAAGCTAATTTATAACTGAGTGCGTAGGCTATACTTTATCCCGAAATTCCCACAGGAACATAATAAAACGTGAAGAACACCAGCTATTTCATATGAACAGGTTTACACATTTTTGCATACCAGCTTCCCCGTGTTTATTTCCAACATTATTATTTGTAGACGTCACCTTAATAAAACCAGACATTTGCAACTGGAATGTTAGCGGCAGTTTTATTTGTGAGCAGAAATCAATTTCCTTGAAAATTGAAAATATTGCAGAAAATTGAAATGTTTCACCTGAGCCCCAAAGCATGCAAATTCAATTGAAGTTTGGCACCCTATTCCAATTCCAATACGTTTTCTGTGTATTTCTGTAGATGCCTACGGCGTTGGGTATAGGGAGGAATTCCATGTGAAAACGAACCTATCTGCCCATAACGGTTTTAGGTAGTTACTCTGAAATAATAAATAAATTGGACTCTTGACCCTTACTCTGGGATCGTCGTAACACGCCTTAATGGAGGCAAAATTTCAAAACATTAGATATTTTCGGGGGGAAAATGGGTGCCTATATTCAAAAGCTCTTTTCATACTTTCTATCTCGGGAAATCAAGTGCGAATTATAAGGCATGGTAGGTTAAAAGGCAACTTAAGATTGTACCCTATGGTGGGAGGTACGTCAAGTAGGTAATTAAGATTTGACAGGATATTTTTCTTTTATGTAATTTATTTTACTATCTATGTTATGTTTGTATATATAGATATATATAGGTAGAAACATATTTATATTAATATGCCTGTAATTACTATACTAATTCGTGTTT
>SJJU01003893.1:0-12807 GCA_012932125.1 Conopomorpha cramerella
GTATTTCATCCAATACACGGGGTACAAAGGCGACTTCATATGGCAAAACAAATGTTTGCCGGGACAGCAAGTAATATTTATAATTGAGAGTCGTATAAATAATAACGTTTTCTTATAACTCTTGGACGGCTCTCCTCTTGCATATCGGGCACTCTGGAATTTAAACAATTTCCAGAGAGCCCGATATGCAAGAGGAGAGCCGTCAGGAACATTGCCAGCTATAGGTACATAAAATCGAAACATCGAAACATTTGAAAACTTTGGATACTTGGATACTTGACTTGCAATCAAGAGGTTGCGGTTTCGAGTCCGGCTACGAACGTGTACCAATGGGTCTCTTTACGGTGAAGTACAATATCGTGATGAAACCCGCACACCATAGGGTGTGTGAACCCTATAACCGCGATGGGCTCATCCCTCGTCACGTTGGGTTAAATGCGCTTGGTGAACTTTGAGCATTGGCTTAGCAAGTGCCTCTACCTACCCCGCTTTAGAATCAAAAGGCGTGGAGTACCTACATTTTTTTAAATATTATTAAGATTAATTTCACGATTACTTAACCCTCCCGCTGACACATTGATAACAATAAAACTTCTTAAGTCTAGTGTTAGTAAAAGTGTTAATAGGAAATTTTATACAGATACACTTTTAAGTCGAAGTTATTTCTTCCCTGTTAACTCCAGAGCGTCGATTTACAGCACAATATGCATCCTCATGACAGCTTTATCTGAATATTCAGTGTCTGGTCCCACCTCTGTATATAGATGGGAGACTTCCAGACGTCTCTGTTGTTTGGCAATATTCTCATTACGGCCCGTGTGTGGTGAGCCGTGGCAATCTCGCCAGTTCCATTCAGCAATTCAAATGTATTCACAATCGTCACAGGCGACGCTGCCCGCATTCGGAACGCCTGTATGCATTTAAACAATAACAACCTGTAATAACTAAATTGTACCCTTTGTTACGGCGAAATTCGCGCGCTGATTTGCTTCTCGGGTGATTAGGTAAATTGTTAATTGGCGGTAAATTAAATGTTTTTTATCTCTCTTTTCAAGTCCCAAGTGAGGAATGACGTAGTTCTGTGTCGAAATTCCTTAAATAAATAAAGATAAAAAAAGTCCTAAGTGAGACAAAACTCTAGCATATCTGCTTAACATCAGGCAGGATGGCGGTCAAACGCTTGTTCATATTGATAAAAAAAATTCTAAAAAAATATATTGATATCTTACTAATATTATAAACGCGAAAGTTTGGATCTACTAATTATTAAATACTAAGAAACATTATAATAATATTTAACTACAAACTTACTTTCCGACCAACAAAGGACACATAAAAATATCGAAAATATGCACCTCACTAATATTTAATGACATATAACATAGAAGAATATAACGTCTAAAAATATTGAATGCCATACATTTTTTTGTCTACTGCTTCCGTTCTAACATGTTTTTTAAATAATTTCGGCGGTATTATCAATGTCACAAAATGGGCTTCTTACAGTAACAGATAATTCTCCATAGAAAATTAACATAGGTTATATTTTATTCCGAATTTTCCACCGAAATGGGATAATACTGTCGGGGTATACCTATCTATACATATAAACATTTATGGTTTATTACGTCTCTACCCTATTCAGATCAAGATTGTCTCCAGGCCGAAGGTCCATTCCGTAATTTACATTTCCGTAAATTTCGATTGAGCACACTCGACCCTTTTTAATATTTATTTGCATACCTCCATAAATTAAATTATGAAACATTGAGGGCCGTTGGAAGCAGATAAGTTTTATTTGGTCCGTAATATTAGGTACATTTCCATAAGTAAAATTTACTGAAGAAAAACTATTCACCTAATAGTTTACTTCAAAGCAAATGTAGAGTTCAACCAGTAGCTTTCAAAATTGAACTTACTATCTACAAATGTCACTTTATTAAATTACCTGTTAAGTTGCTTCTTATTTTTTTTCAATTACAAAACGTTTATAATCTCATTTGATAATAACAAACTTTTTTTAAATTGATTATAAAGTCACGTAGGTTCACCTTTATTAATGTACCCGCAATATCTATCTACCTTTAAAAATACCATCCCATACATTATAATTTCGCTGTCACTGGCCACAATTGATGGCCGTTTCAAACTCGGAACTATATCGCGGCATTCATTAGCACAGACAAAAGTGCCATATGGTCGACACGGCTATATCGACCATGTCCAAGACATAAATGGGCAAGTTATCGTCACCGAGGAATGGCGCGCCGCCGCCGCCGCCGCCTCTGGCGCACAGCCTTGCCGGAGGAGAGTGCGTGGGGGGAGGGCCGCGGGAGGGGAGGGGGGGACTCCCTCGCAACCTGCGACTGCGTCACTGCCCGCACACCAGTACCTCTCGGAGACCTTACCGACACGCCTGCGCCGGCGCATACCGAACAACAATAACTGATAAAATATCGCGCAAACGGACAACATTGAAATTGTGATCATTGTGAAACGGTTCTTTTTACGTGTGGATTGTACTTTGTACACATGGAAACGTGACAAAACGTAAGGATAACAAATACTTGTCCATTATTGTCCAGCGAATAGAATAATCTGCAAGGGCACTTAATCACAGTATGTAACATAACAGCGTAAGTGCACTACACCCGTAATTGAGACTTTTATGGGATCTTTTACGTCTCTTAATTGTAGTGTTATTTTTTTTACGTAAAGATCTCAGTCGCAGGTAGGCATGTAATTATTCAATACTGTGCAGTAACGTGCAATATTTTAGAACAGGTGTGTTACGATGAATGTGAATGAGCGTTCCACTACGGGGTTTTACTACCACAGTACCGCCGCCGCCGCCGCGAGGACCGGACCGGTCCCTTGCATAACATGCAGCAGTTGGCAGGTTGGCGTGCTGGCGTAGTATGTGCACGTATTTTATGTACTTATTTGCATTCTAGAAAATGCGGAAACACTGACACTGGGTGACAACATTCTGTGACAATAGTAGGTACTTATGACATCACCCACACGATCTTTGAGGTGGCTCTACGTTCATTTACACCCACAACACACGTGTGGTAAGGTTATGCAAATGTATATATATACGTATATGTAAAATATTAATGTAGGTTCAGTATCTGGAATGTGTGTCAAAAATTATTTGAAGTTGACATTAAATAAAATAGAATAGGGTTTTTATCACATACTATCACATGATTTACAGGTTGAATAGATTATAATGATAATAATAATAACAATGCACATCACGCCTATTAATCCCAATGCGGGGTAGGCAGAGGCACTTGCTAAGTAAATGCCCACAGTTCACTAAGCATATTTAACCCAACGTGATAGGGGGTGAGCCCATTTCCGGTATAGGATTCACACACCTTGTTGTGTGCGGGTTTCATCAAGATATTTTCCTTCACCGTTTGAGCGTTGTGTTGCGTTTGCGTTGCTCTGAAAAAGAGTCCATTGGTACGCGTCCTGCAGCTAGTCTAAAACCCGCGACCTCTTGATCATAAGTCAAGTATCCGGACCACTAACTGGACCAAAGACATATGTAGATATATCCCAGTACTTAATTAATTAAAATACTAAGTGTTTCTGCGGCGCCCTGCCATGTTATCATCGTAGTTTTTAGTTTTTGGACACTGTTTACACACATACTAAAGCTATCTTTGGTAAAGCTATATTACATACAAAAGTTACGTAAAGAAGCCGCTAATTCCTGATCCCGAAGGAATTTTGTAACTAAACTTAGGTACCAACATGCTTTGGCACGTACATCTAACTAAAGCAGTTAATATATTTTTTTTTGCAATCCCCTTTTTCGTTGGATCTTCAAAATCTTATTATATCCAAACTCTACAATAAATACTATTCCTACATGCAAAGTCTCTACCTACAACTTAGCTATGTGGTTTTGATTATTTTTCTAAAGTTTTTCGCCGCTAATTCCCGTTTCCGTGAGAAAAAATCGGGAATTCCTTTCTTTGAACATCTACATACCACCAAAGCAAGGGCCCTGCCAAATTTTAAGTTTCTACGTGCCATTTGGGCTGTGCGTTGTTTCTCCTTTTATTTATTTAGATGTAAATTATCTCAGATTTAGACGATAGCATCGCATTTTTGGTATTACAAGGTACGAGTTTATTTAATAATATACTGTTTATAATATAAAAATATACATACATGCATACTTAAATATATAAAAAATGAGGAAGTGGGTTGACTCCTCCATTTTCCTGTTCAGGTGTTCCGTTCTCCAACTTAATCCTTAAACAACGGTCATTAAATATAGGTAGATTACCTAATTTAGAATTACTTTACAATATTTATTTTATCGTGCTGCCGCGGTAACAGGACGTACCTATAAAACGTGTCATGTACCTATAATTTTTTTCGCGAATTTTCCTTTAAACTTTTGACTAACGGCCTGCACCGCCACTCACGGGTGCAAAGTGTTTTTTTACACATGCAATATTCATATATAAACCTTCCACTGTAATCACCCTATATATTATTCAAAGAAAGGGCATTAAAATCTATTGTGTAGTTTTAAAGATAGGTACAGACAGTGGGCAGCAACTTTGTTTTTTTATATGTAGTGATTTAAACAAGTACTTTTTCGCAGGAGATGTCCAAAGGTAGTTAATATGTTTTTCGTAAGTGCGACATGGTGTTATAACGACCAAGGTCAAGTCTGTCTCAGTGTTCTCGTACTCAAAACTCTTAGAAAATTTATGAACACATTTGTGGACATTGTAATTAAGACAATATAAGTTTTATTATTATCACATCTCCGAAAGTTAAGTATCCCTAAAAAGTAATTCTTACAGAAACGGTTCCGCAATGATGGAACTCTATGTATGAAACCTGGTTATTTTATTAATACATATTTTAAAAAACACATACTTACATAAAAAATATATTACATATCGACTTGAAAACCTCCTCCGCTTTTCGTTTATTTAAAATATAAGTCAATAGTATAGTCGCCTCCCGCTATATGTCCCTATGTATGCTTAGATTATCTTTAAAAGTAAGCAACGGATTTTGATGCGGTTCTTTTATAGATAGAATGATTTTCAAAGAAGATGTAGATGTATAATTCATGCATACAATAAAAAAGAAACACTGTTAATACTGTAGATTGGCAAAACAGCGTTTGCTGGGTCAACGAGTTGGTAATAAAATAAATTGAAACAAAGCAATGGTCAAACAATGATCACTAGAGAGCCATTTAACTATACAATACAAATTTAAATTAAAAACATTAGCAAAGCTTAAAAAAATCACTTAACACATGATTATTATCAAACAACTTTTCCCAAGGAACTGTACTATCTGTTATGCCAAAAACAAAAAGAATACCTCTTGATACAAAATGAAAAATCAACTCATTTTATGCGACTTCAAAAAAGAAGTATTTCTCAATTCAACCTATATGCTTTTTTATGTTTGTTCGCGGATAATTTCGTCGTTTATGAACCGATTTTGATGATTTTTTTTTATGTCGGAAAGAAGTTTGATGATAGCAAACTCTACAAGAGGGGTAGGCAGAGACTACATATTTCTTCTTTAAAATTATTCATTTTTTATATCTATAGGATTTGTGTCGGAAAGAAGTTTGATGATAGCAAACCACACAAATCGAAGGGAACTTTAAAAAACTTATATTCGTCTAATAATAGTTGAATTTTCTTCTTTAAAATTATTCATTATTTATATCTATTGGATTCCATAGGGAAGTTATTTGTTATCATGAGCTGAATGACTTGCTCGAGTTTCGCTAATATTTTTAATGTAACTTTGTAAGTTAAAAGTCTGTGGTGAATGACCTTACTAAAAGCGATTTCTTTCAGGCCATCTCTGTTTCTAACGACAAAAAAGAAAAAGTCAAGTGTAGGCTGTCAGTAAAAAAAATAATTAATTATTCGCAAGTTGCATAACAGATCCTAGCTAACCAGGAAAACGTTCTCCCCGGGGTAAAAAAGGGTTTAATTATACTATTACCAGCCACTTTGTTCTCCTAAACCTTCTTAAGAATAACAAAACCAATAGGTACGTACCTACATTGTGTTCCTTACACAGTGTTTTGTGTTTCTCATGGAAATGTCAAGTGATAGAAAAACCCTGAATAGTGAATAGGTAAATTCCACATTGTAAAATGAAATACAAATAACTTTTCGGTCAACCCAACTTGGAAATGAAAACGAGAGTTTATGTATCAGTCAGTATCTACGCCATACGTTTACACTGGATTCGAACCTACAGCCTAAAAAATGCTGTACGGAAGCCGACTTAATTTTTTTTTGCTTCGTATTATGTAAGTAGTACAACATGAAAAAAACTCAATTATTATTTTACGTTGCATGACTGGAGTCTGACAAACATGTGATTTTAATTCGTTAATAGGTACGTAAAGTAATCGTAAGTATGTGTTCACGGACGACTAATTACAGTTTAAAAAAAATATGTGTGATATTAACCAACAGGTGGGCAGACGTATTTGTAGGTACAAACTCGTATGTTAGGTGCTAAGTTATTGATACATTAAGTTGTGAAATACTTTATGTATCTTCGTGTAGTACATACTTACTCAATGAATCAATCGATACATAGCAGTAAACAAAGTCACGTCCCGCTGTATGTCCATATGTAGATCTGCTCTTTCAAACTACGGGACAGATTTTGATGCAGTTTTCTTTACTAGATATGACTACTGTGATGCTTTAGTACATGAAGTATTTAGAAAGCTTTATATTATTAACAGTGTTTCCCTGACATTGTATGCATGTATTGTACATAATAAAGCTGCCTCAATAATCACTATAGGTACCTACTAAATAAAACGGAAAAGAAATCCGTTGCGTTGTTTTAAAGGAGGAGGAGGAGGGAGGCAACTATGTTTTTTAGTATGTAATGATATTATTCGTATATAGAGTAAATTTCAGTTTTAATTTTGCTATATTTTTATAAATGTATAAAACCTGAATCCTTCAAAAGCATTTTCTTTTCACTATAAAATGACATAAATAGATCACTAATTTTATTATAATTTGTGTGTGGGCATGACCTTAAAGAGCCTAATTTTAGGAATGAATTATTCATTAAAGTAAATTATTTTGATCAGTTAATTTATTATTTCATGAATAGAATAACGAAGACGAATTATTTGTAACAGTTCGTCAAAGGGACTTTATTTTCGAAAACAAATCTTGGACAATGCCCAAAGGTGATTTAATATAATATACTCAGCAGTGCAGTGAGCAAAAAATTCAAACAAACTCTTCAGCTTTATAATATTAGTATAGATTATATATATATAGGCTAGCGGACTTATTATTTTTTTTATTATCTCAGACAGTATCCAACATGACATTATGACTGTCCGAAGGTACTAATTACATACATGGGTTTATATATTACCAGCGGCCCGCTTCAGCTCTGGAAACACTCTACAAAACGTCATATGAATTCGTTGGCAGTTACAAATATCTGAGCATACATAGGGACAGACAGCAAGAAGACACTTTGTTTTATACTATGTAGTAATTTCGCGATGATCTTAGAATTAATTTGATATTAGTAATATACTTTACAGTCTTTGTACCGATTCCTTCTCTCTACTAAATGAGTGACATAAAACGACCAAATTATCAAGTCTTATAGATAACTGTGCAGCTGTGCCGGCAAACATTATTTTACCGATATACATTATTTGCAGTGTTTCTCTGCTATTATATCTATGTATTAGACATATAAACCTTCTTCAAGAATAACTATATCAACTAAAGAAAACCGCGTCAAAATTTCGTGCGTAGTTTTAAAGATCTAAGCATACATAGTGACATACAGTGGAGGCGACTTTGTTTTAAAGGTATGTATCGTGGGTATAGTAATGACACACTTTACTATAGTTTACACGTGTGTACACACTTTATGTAGAATTGTAGATTGTTGTAAAGCGTAGGTATTGTGAAATTGAAATTATTTATTCTTATTAGCGGATGAATCAAACACACACACACACAAGTATATTTAGTGGATATGTTTGTACCAGTATTATGTACATTACACACAGGCAGTCGTATCGTAACACACTCGGCATAAATTTGAAGTATTATAAAAAAGAAGAGATCGGTTTTTTAGGTTACGCTTCGTCGAATGAATAAAAAAAATTACAGCATTACACATGTAAAATATACAATGGTAATACTTCAAAAGGAAACATTATTTGAAGATTGAGGTCTTTGACAGGACTTAATTGGTATTAAGGTTAAAAACATTCATCTACCTACGTAATCTTACTAATATTATAGATGGGAAAGTGAGTTTGTTTGTTTGTTCCGCTTTCACGCCGTAACTACTGAACCGATTGCTTTGAAATTTTGCAGACGTATAGTTAGAAGTCGGTTCTCGGTTTAAATAATAGGGTACTTTTTATCCCGGAAAAATTTGATATTCCCGAGGGAAAACAAAAATATTCCTTTATACCGCAATATAACCGAAGTCCACGCGGGCGAAGCCGTGGGCGGAAAGCTAGTAATCTATATACACAAAAGTTAAAGTCCTGACATGTAATTTTGCACAGGGATTCTTTTATGATGTTCACGTGAGATAAGAAAGGATCCTTTAAAATCAAGGGAGAATTTCCTACTCCCTAACTCCTTTTTTTACGAGTCTCGTCATAATAATTCATAAATAAAAAATAAAAAAAATACATTTCACGCCTTTAATCCCAAAGAGGGGTAGGCAGAGGCACTTGCTGAAGCAAGTACCCACTAATTCATAAATATTATAAATAAATAGTATTTTATCCCGAAATTCCCACGGGAACTGTAGGTATAAATCATTAGCATAACCACACACAGCTATTTAATATAAAACTAGGTTTAGGGATTTAGCTGTAACTTTACGGATAAATGTAGTGGGGCAGCTTGTTCACTTGTCTTGGTAGGTATTTTGATTTGAGTTGTTTATGTTTTTATTCTGTGATTATTCAATACATTTTATAGATCTTTTATCTATTAATACCATCTACATATTACATTCCACAGCGCTCACTTAACCATTAAGATTTACGTTCTTGGCTCTTAAGACCACCATACACCATACTAATCATAAGTACTTATTTACAATTCTCGTGTATTTTGTTTTTAAATCTTTTTTTTATTTATAGAAAAACTTGGTACAAACAGGATCATGTCAGTGTCACAATGTTAACATACAGTCTTCCACACCATTAATACCCATATTAAGTAAGTTTAGGTCGTACTCTACTTTAGATTTGGTTTGGATTTCGGCTTCTCGCATCCAGCCCCTGCCTTGCGCATCTGCGCATATCAGTCCATCTTGCCCGAGGGCGTCCTACACTCCGTTTTTCGAGAGGCGGATTTTTTTACTGTGATAACTGTTAAATATAGAATTTTATTTATTTAAAAAAAAAAAACTCTTCACGCCTTTTAATCCCAAAGCGGGTTAGGCAGAGGCACTTACTAAGCAAACGTCCACGGTTCACCAAGTATATTTAACCCAACGGGACAGGGCGTGAGCCCATCGCAATTACAGGGTTCACACATCTTATGGTGTGCGAGTTTAATCACGGTCTTGCCCTTGTCTGTACGAGCGTTGCGTACATAGGCCCCCATTATTAAAAGAGTCCCATTGGTACACGTCCAATAGCCGGAATCAACCCGGGACCACCCGATTGTAAGTCAAGGTTCTGAACAACTGGGCCACAGAAGCTCTATACCTATATAAATACCAGCAGTTTTTTTTATAATACATGGCGTACAAAAGCGACCTCTGTGATAAAGGTTAAGGTAAGATTAGACTGGGCACACCAATACCTTACTATGGCAGAACAACGTTTGCCACGTCATCTAGTTATGTATGGAGTCACCAACCGCCGCCATAACATATCTGTATCTTAAATCATGTGAATGTAACTCACACTGGGTAACATCTGCAAGCATAAAGCTCTAACTTATGGTGCAAACTAACTTAATACTAAAGGGAAACATAATGCAACACTGCAGCTTGATATTCGTTAAGTTGCAGTGTTGGTATGATACTACCTATTATAGATACCAATTTCAGTGCATACCTAAATAAACTTATAGGTATTGCGCAACGCTTGCGCAACTTATAAAAATGTTTTGATAACAAAATATTTTGTCATTGTACACTAGATGTACTGTGTGATGTTACTCACTTTTTTTCGATCCCGTGAGAATTTTGGTGTAAAATATAGCCAGTGTTACTCACGGATATTGTATAATTCTAATAGTAAAAGAATTTATCGAAATTCGTCCAGTAACTCAATATAGTTCACCTTATATATCGGCGCGAATATAATCAAAGAAAAGCTCGAGCTCACCTTTGTTATTTTACTCGACGTTCCGACGCAGTCGCATGCGTCGTGGTCACGAGTGGACTTTGATTAAAAAATATCCATCCAGTAGTTTTTACACAATTACAATTCTTTCCGCTTTATAATCTGTATATATTATTGATCATATATATGATCAATAATATAAAATATAATAGTATAAAATCGTATTCACAAAGCCGTGAAAAGATAACAACTTGGCCCAAGTTTATAAGAGATAAATAAACAGTCTCCATACTTAGTATATACTTTGTTATCAATACATATTATAACACAAAGTTGCCTCCCGCTGTCTGTCCTTATATGTGCTTGGTGTTTCAAAGTACAGAACGAATTTTGATGTTATAAGATGTTACGTATAGATACACATGATATATAATAGCTTAGCCGTGTGGTGACGGCGAATTTAATACATGTGTCACCAATCCAGTCCGACTTTTCCCGTCTTGGTGGTCGAAAGAGGCGACCTCTCCAGACTCCAGTATCCAGACAGTCGCGCTCTCTGTGAGTTAACCCGTTAAGCCACAGCATCACTGCGATCACCAACCCGCCTGCAAAGCATTGCGATTATTATTGGCATCCCCCCCCCCCTCCCCCCGAATGATCATGGAAGTCATTGGAGGAAATCACCTCCAGCAGTGGACGATGATGTAGCTGATGATGATGATGAATGTAATGGCAAGGTAACACCGTTATTAATGTATATTGACAAAACAACCTTTGCTAGTAGTGAAAATTAATATATATTTCTTAGCCCTGGTATTTTATGGTAACGCAAAATGAGTGATATTAATTACTCAGTCACTGTCACACAGCGTACACAATGTTATTATAAGAACTTATGGTACGCCTGGATAGTTTTTAAACGACTAAATACAATTGGAGGTTTATAATTCAATGGTATTTTATTACGTTTGTTACCTCAAAACTTTTGACTGGGTGAACCGATTTGGATGATTCTTTTTTTGTGTGCTCAAAACAACACAAAAGTTTTTTTTCTATAAAAATATGGTAACTTATAAAAATATAAAACAGTGCGTAAACAAGATGTTCATTATTTTAGTGTTCTATGTTTCGACAAAAAAATACCTAAAAATAAAATAAAATGTTCAATCACCTAATTTATGTTATGCTACTGCTAGTTACTTAGGACCTTACCGATAATGACGGAATTGCTATTTAGAAGATACACAAAGCTCAACTTAACTTTTTATGTGTAAGTTGTATGTCAAATACGGAATAACCAATTCAAGTAGACCTGTAATAACCGTTGTATAAGTGATAACACGTTTATTGGTAAAGGGGTAAATCTATATATTCAAATGAATATTTTTTTCTTACTAAAACAGATCACACGAAGAAACAAATTTTGCGTACCTTCACTATGAATAACTCACAGAGTGTTGTACTGTCAAATTGTACTAAATCAATAGTAACTGTATGAATTATTTACACGGTCAATTAGATTACAAAACTATTGCCGAGTGGGAAGACACTTCCTTCCGATGGCAACACCAAACTGGTGGGCGAGGCTGAGGGCTTGAGGCTTCGAATCGTTAATGCGGTTCAAACACGGTGCGGTTTCACCTTCCTTTAATAGTGTAGGTATTAATAATATCCCGGGACATTTTCACACACCACACCACCACACGTGACACCAAACTGGGATACCCTGTACTATGGGCATAAATATTTTTGAAGTACCTACTTACATATTTCTTTAAATAGTGTATTCAAAAAAACAACTACAGACAAACTACAAAATATAATTTCTGCCAAACTGTGCAACAGTTTGTAGGCGGATAACGAATTCATCAGCCACATGACGTCCACTGCTGGACGAGGGGCCTCTCCCAACGATTACTATTTATTAGTACAATTAGCGCCGACTGCGTGCACATCGTGATTTTACTCAAATTAAGACATATTCATTTTTCTAAGCCATGATACACACAGCAATGGCCAGTAAAATAGACAACTATCAACAATTCGATAGATAGATAAAACACCCAGATACACACTAATGTCTCAGCTCATCATTAAAGCATGAATGAAGAAGACTGGACTCGATCCCGCGACTTAGAGTTTGGTATTCTGTCAGTTACGAGCTCGCGACTTCGTTTATCCCAACTGTTACGAATAATATATATACACCATATATACATATAAGATGTAGGTAGGTATATATACACACATCAAAAGTGTGTAGGGATTAAGAACATTTGTAGCTCTAAAAAAATATAATTTATTTAAATCAAATATAATCTTCTGGATTGGTCTCCTACCCAATTTCCCATGCCTGTATCAATGACTTATCACCACATTTTGAATAAATTATGAATGAATTCAGTTTTTGTAAAATATATTTTGATTGCAATCTTCTAAAATGTACTTGATCCCTAGACACTTTT
>SJJU01003894.1:0-13083 GCA_012932125.1 Conopomorpha cramerella
TCCTTCACCGTACGAGCGTTGCGTTGCGTACATAGGCTCTGAAAAAGAGTCCCATTGGTACACATCCAGTAGCCGGACTCGAACTCGGTTATAAAAAAAGTTATCAATTAATGAGTAATTTTGAAAGATTGTGTTTTGATGTTCAGCAAATAAATATAATCGTAAAATTTCACGCAAATCCATAACGGAACATTTTTAATAGACCGATTAGAAATTGAGTTACACATTTTTTGCTCTTCCTGAAAAAATATGTATTTTGATCATTTCTTTTTCCAGAGTCCACTCGTGACCACGACGCATACAACTGCGTCGAAACGTCGAGTAAAACAACAAAGGTAAGCTCGAGCTTGTCTTTGATTATACACCCGGTGAACAATATTGAGTTAGATGTATTTTGAGTTGTGCTACCCTTTATCTAGATATGCGATGTGTTTGTAGTACTAACTTAACCCATTCATCCTTATAATAAAACGATTTAACATGCACATTTAGCCGGGAACTGCGGGCAGCCTGCTCCGCAGCGCCAACTCGAATGCATTAATCGCAATTCGCCAAGCCCGACCTGCGCCGTCGCGACTCGTTAGAAAACCCCCCTGAAACATGTTAGAAAATGCACGCGCTAGTCGATAAATCCGCGCGGAGCATTATCCCCGCTGACAGATTTATCTCGGTATCCCCGTGACCTTCCAAACCATAACCTAAGCTAAAGTCCTCGCTGCTTCCCGCCAGGTGAAGCGTGGGCTGTACCATAATCAGGTGAGTAGGCCTTAGCCGCTGTGGCTCGACGCGATTAACAACCTTATGACGACAGCTCTAAGGAGTATACTCGAACGAAACCCGCTTAGTAGGTCTGTAGGCCTCTGCGCGCGTGTGCGTCGGTGAAAGCTGAGCGTGTGTGAGTGTGCGTTCACGCAGCGATGAGATAGCCAGGGGTTGTCAACGGAGAAATTGTTGTGTAGTTTTATTTTTTATTTTAGCGAGTTTTATGTGTTTTTCTGACAGATTTTCCGACGGAGCACTGTCATTACTGTCAAATTTTGTTTGGAAAACGTCAAAGAAAATTCCCCATTAAAATTTGCCAAAAAATAACAATGTGTTTGAATACCGTAATAAGTTAAACTACTGTACGAGTTAGAAACAAAATCATCTCCAATACCCATTAAACCGACTTTACATTACAGTTAGTAATAACGTAACATCCTCTTTCAATAATGAGGCTGAATTAATTATGAGTGTAATCACATAGGTACGTTTTATATTTTATTTACATAATTACCCAGAGTTAATTAAATCTATTTACTAACCAGATATACATATAAAACAACAATAAGTACCAGCGTATTGACCCAATATTTAATTTACTTATAAAACTCCATTACTTACAGTGATTGTCATAGTTTGACATTGTCAAATATTGTAGCAACATCTGTTAGTGGAAGTATCTCAAGGTGAAGCAGTTAGGCAAAGATATTGTAAGCGTTCCGCCGGTTGACAGCCGCTGGCCGGTGATAGTGGTGGAAGAAATTTTGGTGGGAAGTGAGTGGGGTGCGCTCGCGCCGTCCGCAGTCAGTCGCAGAGCCGCGCCGCGCGCGCCCGTTTCTCGTTCACGTCACGCGCTACTTACGGACTTTTTTCTACAACCAGTTTTTCTATGCGGCCAGCGCGCAAACTCAACAGGACTGAAAACTAAAATAAAAATTGTGTACGTTCCAAAATAAGAAAAAAAATTTAAATAAAAAAAAAACAAAACACAATGACATAACCAAAATTCACCTGTCAGTGTGTTTTGAAAATAGAAAAAAAAAGAAAATGTAATTGGCATTTTTAACGGAGTGACCCACACGTGAAGTTTTCCCTCTGGATTGTGAACCTCGAGTGCTCGCCGGACGCGCTGTGGACTGACATCCTTTATTATTTTTTCTTGTTTTAGATTTTCCTTTAATTATCTTTTTCCTTGTAAATAATCAAGTGATATTGTTTTTTTTTTACTATTTTTTTTTAAATATGTAATTCCTTTATTTATGCCAATCGCATCTTTCCTTTAACTGTTTACTAACGTAATCTACTTCATACTAATTGCATGTTTGACCCATTTTTATTTTTTTATATCTACAAAGGACACCTGTTTGCAAGTAATTTCCATTATTTTGAATATCGAATTGACACGGTGACTGTCAAATGTTTTGAACGAGCTAATTTTGACCGGCGAAGTTCGGTGGTTGCGGCCGATACCGAAAAGAGCAGCAGGTTTTTTTTTACAGTTTTAACGGCGCGGGCGCATGACGTTCCGCCGCCGCCGCCGCTGTTTTGACATAAATTATTTGGAATAACTTTGTGTATTCATACAAATAGTACATTTACGTGATCGAATAGAAGAATAGAGCGAAAGCTCTCATCTGAAAGCTCGTTTTAAACATTTGACAGGCTCTTATTAAATCATAATTGGATACAAAACTCAGATTATTTCCCTGTAATACATTTTTTTTTGCAACTAATTTACAATTAGGCCATCGCGCGACTTAATTATGCCATTATCATTAGTATAGATTGACTAACCCTTAGGCAAGTTAATGAATAATCAACGAGTCGTTAACTCTACATAGAGTCCTTTGGCAGTCATTACTAACTTATTACACATTTTCATGTCATTAAATTAAGTATACTAACCCCATACTAACGAGGGCGAGCGACCAATTTATCAATCCAATTTTGTGTTCGGCTACAACTTCAAGTACTGTTAAACATTTATAATCGGGAAAAAATATGTATTGTAAAATTTTAAATAGGTATATACATATACTTAGGTCGTCAACTTATAAATTACTCAATTATATACACATATCCGCTAACGCTTCGTTAACAACTTATTAATAGTGTACTGTTATGATTTTAACGAAACTCTTCTGTTGACCTGCATACTACCGACTGAATATACTTTAGGGGTAGGCAGAGGCAAGCATTTCGTTCGCATAGTCATCGAAGTTAAGCATTAAGTAGGTAAGCGACGTTTGTTTATATACGCGTTTAGTCATTGTTTATCTTTTGTAGTTACAATGTTTGTTATTAATTTCCATCAGTAATACAGCCTTCGATCGACTTTGTAAAGTTTTGATTTTACTTTACAATGTATAGGAAACTATCCGCCTATATTGTGCAGATACTTAAAGTCTCTTACATAATTATATCTACATAAATGTTGCTTTTTTTGTCTAATTTCTAGAATAAAATTAGGTCATTGAAGGAATGAAATAAAAACATTGGAAATATAGTCAAAATCATCTCTCGAGCTATATTTCCTTTCATAAATATAATTAAGTAATTAGTAATACAGCTTAAAACATATTTCTTGATTTAATAAAACGATAATTATAATAATTATTTCATTCAACAAGTTTCACAGTTTACTGTTACCGCTATGGGTTGCCCTTTGAAAGTATCCTTACAAATATTATAAATCGAAAAGTGAGTTTGTTTGTTTGTTCCGCTTTCACGCCGTAACTACCGATTACTTTGAAATTTTGCATACAAAAAGTTAGAAGTCCGGATTAAATAATAGGGTACTTTTTATCCCGAAAAAAAAATGATATTCCCGAGGGAAACTTAGATTTTCCCGTAGGAATGATAAGTTTTCTTATACCTTAGTTGTCCTTTATACCGCAATATAACCGAAGTCCACGCGGGCGATGCCGAGGGCGGAAAGCTAGTAATATAATAAAGTAATTAGGCAGAAGTAGTTGGGCGAAATTGGTTGCATAGGTTGGTACCTCGCGCCCCGCCCTAGCCGTTGGGCGGCCGACATACACGCGTCAATGTTTGTTGGTTTTCTAGCGGGTGTCAACGCTACAGCAAGGGCGGACTCGAACTCTGTGCTCTGAGTGGAACATGTGTATGTGGATGTGACAAACTGGCTACTGGACTGGACACCGCTCGCGGCTATTGCTCGGAGAGATTTAGGTGAGTTTTGAATTTTATTACTACGAATAAGTACATACCAATGTATTTTAGCTATGTACCTAGCTATGTTACCTATATTTTGTAAAGACAAGTTACCTATACATAGGTGTCAATACTTGGGGATTACTGCCTACCTTGTCGTAAAAGCTAGTGCACGCCACTGTTATACAGGGACTGTACTTTGCGCTATCCCAGTATTGTTTACATACATACATACATACACACGCCTGTCTCCAAGAGAGGTACGCAGAGACTGCAGATCTCCATTTGTCACGGTTCAGACTACTACTCCTTTCGCTTCATCTACATTCATACATCTTTTCATTGTTTTTATTTATTTTTCATTTGTATTCTTTACGTTTTGTCAAATTTCATGCTTATATAAGCCCATGCTGTATTATTTAATTTCTTTGAATCAATTATATTCTATTTATCTAGTTTGTTTCCCACTGCTGGGCAAAGCCCTCCCCCCAGGACCTCCACTCATCTCTATTATGAGCCGCCTCCTGCTAACCAACGAATTATATTTAGCATTAAAATATTCCCTTCGTAACTAAGATTAGAGCCTGCTGTAATATTTAATGTATAAGTGCGTATGAATGATCTTAACTTGGAAATAGGAAAGAATCACAGTAAAATATAAATATTTTTACAACAACACACACATTGTCTTCATCCCTTTCAGACAACGAAAATTACTTAATTAAATATATTTTTTTCTCCTAAATACATACATATATAAATAAAAAACTCGGACACATCCAACAAGTACTTAAAAGCGCATCACCTAAGCACGTGTCAGCGGTGGGAATCGAACCCACAACCCTACGGAATAGAGGCAGAAATGCTGGCCACTACACCAACGGGCCCGTCAATAGTGTAGAAATTATTTCCATTGTGGCAACGATAGGAAGTGTTCAAATCAAGGACGGATAGGTTTCTGTACAAATGCGCTCCATCGTAGATCACATCGCTGCTTAACACCAAACAGGGTAGTCAAATACTTGTTCACTCATCATCATTTCCCTGTATTGTCGCCATAGTAAAAGTTGTTCACATTGACGAGCCCAACAACGTTTCTAATACCATTGCTCGGGGTTTATTTCTACTCTGTATATCGACTAGGCATGTACGAATGGCTATCATTTTCTGAGCCAAAGTAACCTACTTGTCTTACGATACGGAGGAAAAAAAAATTTAAGATCAGACCTGCCCCCGTACCATGATGTCTTATAGTAATATAGTTCTCGTTGTGTGAGAGGGACAGCGCTAGACGAGTGGTATAACATTGTCGCTGTCACATTGTGTAAACAATATTAATTAAGGTCTCATGGTACGGGGTATTCATACTACTACAAACTTACCCTCAAATGGCGAATAATACGCTTGTATGGTACCTAGCAGGGTTGATACATCTATGTTGTGTTGAGTAAACTACATTGTTAAAAGGTGCTTTAGGGTATTTTTTATACACTTTGCCCTATTTCGTAATTTCACAAACATTGTATATCTGTTTACATAAAAAGTCGTGTAAGTTACACTATTTATAAATGAACTAGCTTTCCGCGTGGACTACGGTTATATTGCGGTATAAAGGACAACTATAAGAAAACTTATCGTTCTTACGGAAAAATCTAAGTTTCCCTTGGGAATATAATTTTTTTCCGGGAATAAAAGTACCCTATTATTTAATCCGGACTTCTTACTATACGTATGCAAAATTAAAGTATTAATTTATAAGTATGTAATGTTATTTTAATGTTATTTAAGTGAATATGACCGAACACAATATAAATCGTAATTACTTATCGTGAAATTATCGTATCCGTACACCGCTTCAAATTAGCAAGCTCATTAACTTAACTAATTCTGTTATAGACAATCGGAAGTGTCTGAAATTATATTGTTTTCCCGCATCTTGTATGTAATTATGTAATACTAATAGGTATTTGTCTTAATTATCTACTGATTTTTATACTAATAATAGTGGACGCCCCGCGATTTCATTCGCGTAATTTCAGTCTCACCCTCTATATAGCGACGCGACCAACAGTATCGGGGTAAAAAGTATCCTATGTCCGTCTCCCGGTTCTAAGCTACCTCCCCACCAATTTTCAACCAAATCGGTTCAGCCGTTCTTGAGTTATAAGTGGAGTAACTAACACGACTTTCTTTTATATATAGAGGTATAGATAGACTAGCTGTCCCGGCATACATTTGTTTTGCCATAATAAGTTGCCTTTGTGCCCCGTGTATTGAGAGAAATACAACTGGTAGATGCATAAAAAATAGATAGTAACCGATTCTCAGACCTACTGAATACGCATATAAAATTTGGTAAACATCGGTAAAGCCATTTCGGAGGAGTACGGTAACTAACGTTGTGACATGGAAATTGTATATATTCGATATAGCTACTTATCATTATGTAGCTACAAAGACACAAATTAAATCGTAGCCATATTTATTTTGAAAGTTCGTAATATGTCATACCTATGTTATATTTTTTATAACACGATGAACAAGTACTTGATCCCTAGACACTTTCGACGTGTGTAAATTGTAACAGAAACTGCAGATAATCAATGAAGTTGTAAATGCATATAAAAGTAACATTATTATCTCGAATTGCATGTATGAATCAATAATACATAGTATAAAACAAAGTCGCTTTCCGCTGTCTGTCTGTTTGTTTGTCTTCTTCTTTAAAACTAGGTAACGGATGTTGATGCGGTTTTCTCTAATGGATAGAGTGATTTTTGAGCATCATTCATGCATATAATAGTAAAGAAACACTGTTATTAACGTATATTGGTAAAACAACGTTTGCCGGGTCAGCTTGTAATATTATAATTTGCCCCGACGTGGTCCCGGGCGGCTGTGCCAGGCTGCGGCCTAGATGCGCGCGCCCACGGGCCCCAGCTCGCCTCGCGTGACTCACCGGCCCAGGTTTATGAGGGTACGAGGATAGGTAGTTGAGATTGATCCGGTTGGATTTGACATTGTATTACTAAGGAAATGCCTTCGAAAAGGTACTTGGTTATGAAGCTATGACGTTACATACTGCGGTTCATAGTCGCCTATCAAATAACACAAGTTCCTACGAGTTTTGAGCATATAGTACTTTATTTATTTTCAAAACACACACTTTTACGCTACTTTATTCGAATCTATTATAATCAATGCCGCTTTTCGTTGTAATGTTATAACTCAACAATGTCTTTACCGATTTGGCTAATTTTGATCTTGAATTATTCGTGGTCCAGAGATGGTTTGTACGTAGAGAAAATAAAAAAAGATCGCTTGAAATTTGGGATGCAGGTACTACTAAACTACGCGGATGAAATCGCGGGGCGTACACTAGTTTAGTATTAAAATTTTCCCTCCGTAACTAATATTAGAGTCAAGAATGCTTAAACATTTCTTGTATAAGTGCCCATGAAGCACGAAACATCTTAACTTGTAAATAGCAAACGAATCATACTGTAGAAGAAATTCTTTCCAATGTTTGTCTAACAAGCAATACAACCATAGTACAATGCACACAACGCTCTCAGCGCCGTTTCTCACGTTGAATTCACCACACCGTCCATTACCGTGAAGCGCGCCTTTCTTTGCACTCTAACCTCAAAAGCAAACAGAACGCGATGCCAAATTCGTATCGGACGGCGTGAGACGCGCGCGGATTCTGCCACAGCCCATCAGCCTCGCCCTAGACGAGCCAGCAGTCACGTCTGCTGAACTAGTCTCCGAGGTCTAGGTGACACATATAGCGGGGCGGCGGCGGGTGAGCGGCGAGGGGGCGGGGGAGGTGGGGGCGGCAACTTTCACTCGCGGAGATGCCCCATCCGCGCCCGCCGCCGCCGCCGCCAACTGCTGCTGGGGCGAAGGAAAGAAAGCGCGCTTCTAGGTTTACGAGACGTGTTTCAGATACTAGTTTAAGAAGTAGGTGTTGTTTTTTTTGTCGCTACGTAGTCGTTAACTTTTGATGTTGAATGACGGTTCGTGTATTTGGATTTGCAGCGTCTCTGTGAATCACTGATGATTGTGTAATTTTCAAGCTCGGTAAGAACAGTGAACGATGTCAAATACACTTTTACATAATCTGTGAATCATCTGCGCAGCCATTAGCAATAGATCTACGTTCATGAGCAATTTGTCTGAAGTTCGGCGACAAACAGTACGCGGGTTCGTTGTTCTGCGAACGTAGGCTCTATGAAACTTGTATTGGCCTTATGAGTAAATTAACTCTGCAATTTAAACGTTTAGCTTCAGTATGACTTACCTACTGATTCTTGTTAACTCGGCGACGCCACAACTACACGGCTCGCAACAGTTGCGGCTATTCAAGAATAACTTAGCCAGATTGAACGACAGTTGCAAAATATACCAACCAAGACAATAAAAGTTAGATTTCGCGAGAATAGCCCACAGTTGTCGCGAAGAAACGTCGCTTTCTAATTGTGGTGCGCGAGCGCAGCCGACCGGCTTGCAGTTCTCCATCACTACTCACTAACTAGATACTCCGTGAGCACTGTCATTTACAGCTGAAGGGCACTGTGATTTGGAATGATATTTTATTAAAATTTACCCTCGAACAGATAGTTTTACAACCACTTTCTTCTATAAAGTAATTGGATAAATTGAATTGACACCAATGTCAATTGGCACTATCCAGCAATAAGATTTTTTAAACACAATGAACAAGCGTTTGACCACCATCCTGTCTGATGTTAAGCAGCGATGTGGTCTACGATAGCGCACACTTGTTCATTAGGTACCTAATCACCCCAGTGACTTGAAGACCTTCCGACTGTACTGCGCAGGAAACACAGACTCCAGCAACATCTGTAATTTAAATAGATAAAATCTTTGAACCAATACTCAAGGAACTCTACATTTTATAACAAGTAAAGGTACTTCAGTAAAGTAGGATAAGTACCTAATAATGAAATTCGTTCACAGATTTCTAACGTCACCTTTGATACCAATACCGAGCCGTAGTACCGATAAAAACAACAAACAAGCCTGTACGAATTTCGCAACGTGTTTACAATGCGCGCACGCACGCCGTCGTCGGCGGCGGCTGGCGGCGACCAATGGCGAGCCGCGGCCCGACGGCCAATGGCAGGCCGCCGCGGCCGGAGAAAGCGACCGTGGCCGCCAACAGCTGATCGGTACCGTTCGCTCGTGACATTTCGCAGCACAAAGAGATGGGGAAATTTATGGAACACACAACCTGTAGTATGTACTTACTTGCACACGCCATTGTGTCACGTGGTACAAGTTGAGCTGCACTATTCGCACTCTGACCTGAGCTCGGTGTGAATGTAATTTGTGAAGTTGTAGAGGTCAGTTTAGAAAGAAAGTGTTCGGTGAAAAATGTCTACCAGTAGCGACATTTCGTCTCTACATAATATTGAAGGAATTATAGTGTACTTCACTATGGGGTTGGATAGGTTATTACTGAACTGATTTTAACTGAACATTCCGCATGTGTTTACATATAATGTGCGTGATTCTTACAGATGTGTATGAATGTACATTTATACGGTAAAACAAGCTGAATCTACAAGTTTATTATTATAATCGTATCGACGAAAATACAAAGTACGCTTGCGCGTTGATGTCTTTTGTACCGAGCGCTGATGATATCGCATACGTCTTTTTGTAGAGACTCTTATAGATTTTGCCAACATTTATGTTTATTTCGTAGGATATTGTCAAGTAAAAATAATAAAACATTATATTGACGACATAACAAAAATAATATTTTTGGTGAAGTAGCCAAAATGACATCTCACGTGGTGGACTGAAACGATTTACGAACGTATTTCACTCGAGTAGGAACAGAACAAAACTGTCGCTACAATAGACTCTACATACAAATAATTACAATATAAAATACGTGACTTTATAATCACATATTTAGCTTGCCTTTTTCAGGTCACTTCTACGCTTACTTCTTGTTCACATGGACTTATAAAATACTAGCTAACCCAGCAAACGATGTTTTGCCAATATACATGATTAACAGAGTTTCTCTTCTATTAAATTATCTGTGTAATATACATATAAACCTTTCTCTAAAATCACTTTTTAAAAAACCGCTTCAAAATTTGCTGTGTAGTTGATAAAGATCTAAGTATAAAAAAAGGACAGAGAACAGGGAGCAACTTTGACTTTTTTTAAACTCTACTATTGTAGAGTATACAGTATAAAATGTAGAGCCAAGAAGAGGTCATTTATTGCTTAATGTAAAGAAATTGAAGGAGTAACAATCGGTTCTTGTACGCACATGTCAGTACACAGTCGCATGTGATAAACAATAGTGGGTCTTACCTGCCGCATGTCGCCCCGCATATGACAGAAAAGAGCGTGACCGAAAAATTTCACCGAAAAAATTACTATTGTACTCATTCTCAATAAATAAAATTACACACTGTGCAAGTGAACACCCGAAACTTCGTACAAAGAGCGGCGCAAGGCCACATGTCGCCGTAACGAAGCTTTCCCACACACATACAACCTTTCCTTTTGATCGAGGCGAAAAAAAAAAAACACTGTGGGAGAGACAAAGTTGGAGAAAAAAAGCCGACAGATGCCCCCAATCTTTAACCCTTCAATCAGTCAATATTTGAATTTATTATAGAAAATATTTTACGATAACTTGTGGTGTTTTGTTGTTTTTTAGGAAATGTTTTGACATAAAGGTTTTTTTGTTTGTGGAAGATTGATATCGGCGCAGGCGTGGGATTGTGGACTGTTAAAAAAAGGTTCTTTTTATCAGTTAAGTTATGCATTTGTAATAAAAGAGTTTCAAATGAGTATGTTGATAAATAAACGCACTTCATGACTTCGTTATAGTGCTCGATATAACGTAAAATTACGGGGCAAGAATACTTTTTGCCCTGTTTCACCCTTTCGAGTATGCATTCCCTTCGGTGTGTTAATATTAAAACTTCCAAATTGTCTTATTTTGACTGTCCACAAGCAAGTTAAACAATAATGATAATTCATTTACGTATTTTACAAGATATTCAGTTATATAGTACATACATACATATACTTCATCTGTATACCTGTCTCTCAGAGGGGTTGGCAGAGACTACAGATCTCATGAAGTCTGTATAATGTCTGTCTGTCTGTCTGTTTGTCCGCGAATCACGTCAAAACGGCTGGACAGATTTGGTTGATATTTGGCACGCAGATACCTTATACACTGGAATAACATATAGGCTAATTTTTATCCGGGAATTTGTAATGAAATAAGTTTATTTATACAAAGCACATTACATTGAACAAAGAACGGAATTGAGGTACCGAGTCCGAGTATATTGTATATAAAAGAGAAGTGTGAAAAGCAACATAGGATAGGTATAGGTAGGTTTCCCTAATATAATATATATTAGGGAAACAACGTTTGCCGGGTCAGCTAGTTATAATTCAATTTCAACGACACAAATGTCACCTTCAAAATCATTTAATGCGGATCGAAATGACAATTCAAGCGTACCATAATCTTACAATTAGATTTCAGAAAAAAAAAATCAATTTACCTTCCTACCTACCAGTATGCACAGATGTCCCCGTACATTCCCACAAAAGAATTTAATACACTGCATGTCACCCCGTCAACCCTTACCTGAAGATATTTGTAGAGAGAAGTAATAAAAAAAAATCATTGCCCTACATCCCACGAGGAGTTCCAATATCAAATTTCTTCTATGCACCTGATACGTCATTTCCGCCGTTTATTAAAACGATATCCGGCGTTTCCGGATCTTAGCGGCGATGTAAACACACCCTGTGTTTAGGGTGGCGTTTTGAATGGGAATGTTTTTTATTGGTCGGAATTCCGTAAAAGGGTTAGTAAGGTATAGGATGATGATTATTAAGTCTAATTATTTTAACCAAAATAACACCCATGGTGAATTTCGTGAACAACAGTTGAAAGGAGCTGAGTGTATTAATTTTTTATCGATAATTTCAGCAGGAAGTGGATTCACTTCGTCAGTAATGTTTCCTACTACCTACTATACTGAAATACGAAAAATTCTATATTAGGTGTGAATGTGACAGAAAAACTGATTTATGGAGACGCAGATTATATTATCGATTGGAGGATGGATTCCGCTTATTAAGAAACACCCATTATGATGCAGTGCCACTTATACTATTAACATTCATTCTATATACTAAACTAGTGGAAAAGCAATAAATTATTGAGTATTGAGTGGACGCCCCGCGATTTCATTCGCGTAGTTTACCTGCATTACAAATTTCAAGCGATGTATTTTTAATTTTCTTTACCTACAAACCTTTTCTGGACTTCCACGAATAATTCAAGACCAAAATTAGCCAAATCGGTAAAAACATTGTTGAGATATAACATTACAACGAAAAGCGGTATTGATTTTTATTTAATATAGATTTATATACATAAAAATCAATGCCGCTGTACAATCTGTCAGTCATACTTAATTTATATGCAATCAATTTCGGCTCAGCGACCGCTTACTTTAGTTTTCACATTATATTCACAAAATAACTAATGAACTAGGCGATGTCGTGGTCCCAGAACATCTCACTGTCTGCCGTTTATCTTACCATAAATATGAATAAAACGAAAGGCGCAAGAACCTTCGTGTCCGCAATCAAAAACCGATTAACCACTTCACCCGATTCATCTCCGAAAACCGAGAGACAAGAAAAACAAAAAAAAACCTTCCATCACGAACAAAACGCTCACGTGAGACCCGGGTGTCCTGTGCGAAAGGGACGCACGTAGCGGACAGAGAGGGACGCGCGCGGGCAACGTCCTGATTTGTCAATACACTTGACCTAAATCTCATTGAGATGGAGTTATGAAGGAATCTCTGCTTAGGGCGCGTTTAGACGTTCGGATTCTTGTTATGTAACGTTATTGTAAGTTATGTGATAGCGTTCTACACTCGGGAGCAATGAAATCGACTCATTTTAGTACTGAAGCCAGTAGTAAACTGACTCGATTTTATTGCTCCCGAGTGTAGTAAAGTCTTAGTGGCGTTACCACTAAGATTAAGCTAGATCATATTTTAATGAAACGCGCACAGACATTATAACTCAATGTTGTTCACCGGGTATATA